>WEDG01011056.1:0-84300 GCA_017591395.1 Schistocephalus solidus
CCCTCCTTTGCCGTACAGCGCGCCAGCATAGGAAACCGTTACTGAGCCAAAAACTGAATAGCAATGCCTTGCGTTCCTGTTTGTGTTCCAGATTTTATCCTGAAAGGCAGTTCCGGCCCCTGGTAATTTCGGTTACTGCCGCCAATAAAATAAAAAAAACAGCCATCAATGTACCAGCAAGATCAGCCAACTTTGAAGAAGGACTTCCATTGCGATATAGAGGCCTTGCTGCTATAGCGGCACTGGCACGACGACGAAGAGAGAAACTTCACCTAGTGTTCTATAGAGGATAAAATGGGGCAGAGCCTCACAAAGACGTAGGTAAAGTCAAAAGGATGGCAATACGTAGCACCCCAGACCCCATCGTTCAAGCAGTGAGTTCGAGTACTAACAAAAAGTTAACATTTTTGCCGAGTCTGGCGCTCGGACGCAGGCAGAAGCCGAATTCAAAAACCGCGCTATACGCACCAGCTAGATATTCACTTAATGGTACATTCTTGAAGGGAAGGATTATCTTTGTATGGCTGCCTAACCAAGATAGGGAATAGCAACCGGCTGCAAACGCACGTGGCTCTACGCCCGATTCCGGAGAACTTATGAGTAAGGTGAGGGTTAGGGCTGAGTTTTGAGTTACGCTCAAGGTCGGAGTTACGGTTAGGGTCAGGAGTATGTTAGCTAAGGCTCTGAGTTCGCGCTAATGGTAGGGTTTAGGGCAGGGGACTAGGTGAAAATAAAAATGACAGTTTAGTCCAATGTTAAGGTTAGTGTTAACTTTAAGACACGTGTATATTTACCCTCTTCCCTGAAATTCACATCGCCAGGTCACCCATCTTAAGCGGGAGGAGCAGGGTGGTTCCTATTCCTGCTGCCTGTGTAGATGGCCTCACAAGTCATCCCTACCTTCTGAATTCCGCCATTGCTAACAGTAATCACTCAGATGTCTGCTCCGTTGACATCGCCGCAACATTCCATTCTCTATCTTGAGTTTGTATGGTCGATCGCGAGGCTCCACGGTATTTCAGCAAAAATATTATTGCTATAATCAATGCTTTTACTGTCCCAACACTGCATATGCTTGTTTCCACACCAATTTCTCCCAATCAGTCTAGTGTTCAACAAGATTGCATTCTGTCGCCCACGCCGTTTTGCGAAGACACGAACTACATTCTCAGAGTGAGCCCTACACGTTTTAACGGTAGTAACTTCGCCCCTGAATTCTATCTTACTGATTTCCACCACCTTGACGATATCACCTCTACTAAAGTCAGGCCATGACGACCTGCAAAATGTACTTTCGGAGGTGAATGAAATGTCAGTCAGTTTATACACCAAGACTGGGGAGACTAAAGTGCTTTCGAGTTAAATCTATAGCCGTGCAAACGCGCTACTAGCTAGTAATGTCTGTCATCTTAAAATAAACTAGGTCAAATACTTTTGAAGAGAAGCTGCGACCAGATAGACAAAGTACAGAGGTTGTTCGCGTGGAATAGTAACAATATTGGAGGTGTCTGCGAACTACTAGTTGAATATATTACTTTCGTCTCCAATGAGAAAACGACACTAGAAAATTTGCGAGCCACCTGAATGAGGTGCGTTTAGTACGGTTTTCGTCGTCCGCTGCATGACTTCGGTCTTTCTGTCCTTGATTTAACGCTGCCACTCTAGCTGGAAACGGCGAAAGGACATCACTCTAAATGACTTTTGCACAGAACAACAAGGTATGGAAGTGGGTTTTACACCTTCAGTATTCGTCCGCCGTAGCTAGTGAAGAAAGCGAGTCTAGCCTCAAGGCTGGCCAGATGAAGAATTATCCCAATGATGCCAGATAAGTTTTAGCGCTGAGGGCGTACATGAGAGTGTTACGACTCAAAGAAATCGTAGCTTACCAAGTAGTTGAAATATTTGGAACAAAGGAGCAGGATTATGCGATAGAGCCGCACGTTAATAGAAAATTCAGAGGCGGATATGGACGCCCCGGCAATGGACCCGCCAGCAGAGTCTCCCACTGACGAGGCAGTTGACTTTGCATGAGCCAAATCGGAAGGCAATCGTTGGGGAAAGGAGCTTGATAACCAGAGGGCAGACACGCTCCTTTAAGAGATACGTAAATTCCTTCTCCTAAGCGGAATGCGAGAAAAATTCAAAGCCCATTGAAGCATTTATTAAATACGCAATTACCTGAATAACCATAAATCAAGGTGCAAAAATTCGCGCTACAAAAGTAGGCACCATTGAAAGGAACATACACCAACCAGAAAACAAAACTATTTAACTATTTAAGGAATAAATGTAGGCACTAAATGGAGTTCCTTAATTAATTTGCTTTGCATAATGCGTCTGGGGTGTTGGAGTGGTCTAAAAGATAGAAATCCGTTGGCGATACCTCGAAAAACATATGATCCGTAAGGTGATACATCGATACCTATGCACCTTAACTACTGTAAAGTTATGGCTGCGTTTTCAGCACGTCTGCCACGTTTACACAAATTGTCTCAGTCCACAAAACTTCTATGGCGACCCCTTCCACCCAAACTAAGAAGAAAAATGCTGTCATGTGGACAGATCCAGGACGGCATCGTCTTCCGAACGGATGCTGCTCACCGGGTTTTCGAAACCCTTAGAAAGGCCCTACGCTATCGATATGACATCGCCCTCGTCACGAAGGTCGGCATAAACTAGGGCACTCGTCTGTTCAGTCCTCCCATACAGTTGTGAATGCTGGGCCTTACAAAGCGAAGATGAGCAATGACTGGAGGTGCCTGAGAACTACCATTTTGGTACATCACTTTAGCCTCGAATGAGGGCAGTCCACACTCGTTATGACAACTCCACAAGGATATCGCAATTCACCCGAGAATGACAACTGAGATGAATTTGGCACATTCTTTATCGAATGCTCAACGAATTCAGTATTTCTACCTATGTATCCGATGCCACTGTGGAACAGGAGACGGTAAAAAGAGGTCAGCTCAAAACAGTGGCTCGACACTGCCCCCTCAAGACGCGAAAGTGGCTTTTAGAAATTTGGTAATCCGGTCCCGTCTTCGAAGAAGACAAGGAGTCCAACTCACCAGATATACTACCGCAAATACCTACGAATGGAGGTACAACCCACCATATCGCAATGGTCGGTTACATCGGATATGATTGGAGGCACCGGAGTACCAATAAGCCTTAAGTGGAAACGCGCATGACCATACAGAAATTTGGCAGAGGTTTAACAGTACACGGGCAACCGTCTGCGTCTCTTCAAGGAAAAAACCGAATCCGTGCTAAATGAAATTGGCGCACCTTGGCAAAGATACTGTGGTAGTTGATCAGAATGGATTCTATCAGTTCCAGGCCGAGAAGACGAGATATGGAGTCCAAATTAGTCATCCAATGTGGGATATCACCTGACGTCAACTGACAAATGTCCTAAAGAAGGGAATATGAAAATACAAATAGGTTTTGGCAGGAAAACTATTTTACTGTGGCCTATCCCGAAAAAAATTGTCGGAATGAGGATTTCGAGTCAGCTAATACAGTTAAACAGAGTGTAGCGTGATCAGGCATACTTATAATCCTGTTCAATGCAAATACCGATTTTCGGCGAAGTATTGGGTAATGCATTTAAGTGCAGAAACAATGACGATATACCGGATAATCAATTAACAGTTCGAGCGTCGTTTTTGACTATAACTACCGTGTGCCCTACAGCAGAATGGGCGTACGGACGGCGAATTGCGCGTGAATTAATGTACAGTGATAGATGGCTTTCGAATCGTCTACCGCACTCTGTCCCCCTCACCTACCTGAGCCCAGTGTCATAACAGAGCAAAGAAGAGTGGAGACTGGATCGGGCGCCGGAGGCTGGCGCGGCGTGAGCCTGCACCAAGGCGTGCGACCACACATTCCCGGGTGAAAATTTTATGGGCGCACATCACCAATAAGGCCTGCTGTGCCCTGAACTGGCATCGAATACGAGCACCAGCGGCTAACCTGGGAGCTGCTGATTATAGTAGACGTTGCATAGTGCTCCCAGCACCTTATTTGCGACTGTCTGTGATGGGGGATTTCAGCGACAATGGGAGAACGAACTTCTTGTTCGAATGATGGCACCTTCTTTGCCAGAGACGACTGATATTTAAATGACGTCAATTGGGAAGCTGCCCAAAATGGTTGGTCAATTTCTTCACTGGCAGATCCCAGTGCGTTCGTACTCGGGCAGCTGCTCAGATACGCATTTCACATGGGAACGTTCTGGGGGCATTTTTGTTATTTATCTTCTGAATTTTTAAACTGCCCTTCATCAGAAGTTGAATTCAGCAGGCATACATTGTTGAATTATTCATTACCAGACCTGTATAGAAATCCACTTCAAGATGGGGAAGTGAAAGGTGAACAAAAACCAATGACAAGGGTGATGGCGGAGATGGTGGAGGGATACCTGAACACTGACACACTTCTCTTGCCTCAGAACTACAGTCAGTCACCGATGTCATGCAATATATATCGAAATTCTGAAACGTGTTTTCGATTAGGCAGGATTACTTAAGTAGAGCGGTAATATTGATCAATTTGTGGAATAATCCCATGATATTTCAGATACGTCAGGATGCTGGCCTTTGCATGCACTCTTTTTCCGCCTCCAGCAAAAATCGCTAAGTAAAAATGGCTACTTACGTAGCATACCTTTTTCTATTGATTTTCGATGCCCTTATAAATGCAAATATATTTTAAGGAAAACATGCCCAAAGTATCTTTTATTGTACTTATTTGGTGAAAATAACTTCTCAACATTTTTTGACTGAAAGGATGGGTTAATGTAGGCTTTTTAAAAAGTTTTCGAATTCCCGAATTATTTTGATCCCGATCTGCCGTTGAAATTGCGTCGAGACCTTAAACTACAAGCTGTATACTTCAGTTGTAAAGAGAACCATACAATCTTTTACGGCATTAAGATGCCCTATAGTGCCCATTAAAGTTTGTAATGGAGATGCGCAGTAACAAAAAAACAGATACGATGTTAATAGGATGGAAATGTTTTAAAAAATCGCATAATTAAAAAATTGTCAAGTGTAGCATTGGAAGGAGTGATTGGCTATTAAATGCATACAAAAAAGGATATTTAGTTCACGTTTTTTTAGGAAATGCATCTGAATTGCTAAGGGAATCGAAAATCAATAGAAAAAAAATGGAAACTATATTAGTAGATATTTTTTTATTTTGGTTTATCCTGCCGGTCAAAAAGAGGTGCATTTAAAATCCGGCATCCTGACGTCCGCAATATTATGGGATCATGCCGCACAATCATCGATAGTATAAACCCACTCAAGTAATCCTTCCTAATCGGAAACGCATCTCACAATGTCAGTTAACATTCCACGAGATCATTCACTGCCTGTGCACCATAATTCCTTCCCTTGTTTGACACGTTCAGACGCGCATAAACCCTGTCGTCTACCCTATGTCGTTGGTTGTTTTTTTGCAGTTTCCACTATTCTACCGAGCATTTGGATAAAGCTAAACATATCAGGGGTAGCAAATGTCATGAGATGCGTTCTTTTACTACCAACTGTCACATGACTTAGGCTGAAGGTCCATCACGAAGACAGATGGGCCTTTTGCAAAACTAGGCCAGATTAGCATAAGGTTAGTCCACTGTCCTGTTTGAAGGTACGTCGTTGGATTGGTGTTCACTTCCACGACGTCTGTTCCCTATCTTGGGGCGAAGGGGGGTAGAGTTAAATCGGTCTCTCTGGAAGTAGCTAGACAACACTCAGGTGGACTGGCCTGATGGTTGATGGAACACCAAAACCACATCTGCATACAAAAAAACTTCCTAAAAATAGTGAATAATAACTTCTATCGGACGGATAACCATTTTCTGTGAGTGCTTCGATTAGGCGGAGGTTACAGCAAAATTTTATTATTTGGTAAGGGCACTTGGCAGTTTAGCAACAGCAAAACGCATCGGTGGGTCCGAAATAAACCCTAGCATTTATTATGATTTTAGTCTTCCTAGAACTGACGAAAATTCGACTGTCAATTCTCACGAGGTCCATGGTGTGTTCCACAACACGCTTCACCCGCCTGTGTCCGGTGTGAAGACAAAGTCGAGAAGATCGGAAACGTAACCGAGCGCCAGTGGCTAAGCTGGTTGGAACTGCCCCTGAAGGTGCGGCCATGCCCAATTCAGCTCCCACAGAGTGGTGACGTCATATAGACCACAGGTGGTTGGCGCGGCGTACGCCTCCATCTACGCGTGCCACCACACTTGGTCCCCTCCATATTCAGCATTTATTATGGGAGCGCAGCCGCAATAACGCTCGCCGTGACCTGATCTAGCCCACTGTTGGTCCAGTGCATCTACCACATGGCCCGTTTATAGGTCACATCCCAGACTTGACACAGCATTACGGGCGGACAGAAATAATGCTTTATCGGTATGCATGCATACCAGGTCAAATATTCTGCTAGCAACTGAAGACCTGGCCTAGATTCGGAACAGTTTAAACTATCAGTAAAGCAGCTGGAGGTTGAGGCAAGCTATTAAAGAAAGAAAAGCTGGATAAGATGCTGGAGACTGCCTTAAGAACTCAAACGGCCGGATCTTTGTGGGGTTTGACGACTGTCTGCATGAAAAATTGGCAGAATACCTGACTGACTGTAAGGCGCTGACTGGGAGAGTGCCTCCCCACTACAAATGACCTGAATGCATTTACCTCTGGTGAGGTTCGTCAGGTAAAATAACAATTATGGACATCCTCAGCTCTTAGTTTCCAGGTTTGTGATGCATACAATAGCACTGATAAACGCAAGGTTTTACTCCGCTTATTCGGTGTCGCAGTGACGCTAAAAACGGCGAAGGTTAGAGAGGGTTATAGGGTCCCTTCTACTCGGCCAGTCCACAACATAGGAAACAGGAACCCCTCGGAAAACGGACACCAGAGGGTTCGAGTAGGTGTGCTGCTAGTCCACATTAAATGCCAAAAAGTATCAAGTAAAGTAAATAGTGGGCACAGAGCCAGACATGGAGGCGGTGCTTGGACGTCCGTGGCTGGAGAAAAGAATGGGTTGAGCTATCCAGGTATGCTGCCGCGAATCGTCAGGCACAGTTCGCGACATCATTGAGGTCGGCTAGATCAGGCATGATCGCAGCCGTAACATGTACAGTACAAGTACAGGGCCAGATATTTTTATCACGATGACAATTGGATATAGACAACAGAACTTCGATTGTCAAGAATTAAAAGCAGTCATGTAGGAAGGTAAAGAAAACTGAACACATAAGCAAGCTACTGACTTGAAAGAGGAAGAAGGCTGCCTTGGAGGCTGGAGTGAAGGTGAATACGTCATCCTTTGATTTTCCTTTGGAAAAAAAAATGATAAAGAGTACAATTTTAGTTTCCCTAAATATGGCTGATCTAAGAGAAGCGACGATAGAACTGCCATTCAGGCTGTTGAAGTGTGGAAAATTCATGCTATCTCTCGAATACATATAAAGTTACTTCGACGTTCAATAACCTGTCTGCAGCTTCTAATAGAACTCACAAAAGAATTTCCAACCAGATTTGCAAAATGTGCATAAGACCGTCAAAATCTGTAATACGCGAAGTGAAAGTGTAGATTTGACCTTACAAAGTAATATCACGACTACTCTGCAATGCACAGTAGCAATGTAGTTTAATGCGAATTACGTAAATGTCCGGAAGCTAGGGGATCTGATCGAAAGGCAAAGCATGCCATCACCATTGAATTTTTTGACACTATGGTCAAAGGCAAAATACACTCGGAAATCTCCTAATGTTCAGGCGAATACCGATAGAAGCAGCTCTGTCAGACAATGCAACTCAAGACAAAGGGGGAAAATAGTTGAGCAGTTTTATTAATAAAAGTCATTTCAAATACGGCTTGTCGACCTCTGTTGGCCTGGGCGGGGGTCACATTCAAATTCTAGCCCACAACTGGGAGTTCGTCAACATTTAAATGGAGAGGCAAGCGATAAAGTACTCCTTAACGGATAGCCCATCGTTGTTTTATCCTACTGAAGTAGAAAGTCAACGTCGATATGTTCAGTAAGGTACTTACTTGAAGATAAAAGTGCCCAAGAGCAGCTGTCGTGATCTGAATGGGCTAAAATGTGTGACCCTAAAGTCTGACAAGTTACGCTCCACTGTGGCCTTCATGGAATCGCTCTCTCCCCCTTTCTTTCCCTCCCTCTCTCTCTCTCTCTATCCCCCCTCTATCTTTCTTTCTTTCCCTCTCTCTCTCTCCTTCTCTCTCCCCCCTCTCTCTCTCACTCTCTCTCTCTCGCTCACTCACTCTACCTCTCTCTATCTCTTTCTTTCTCTCCATATCTCACCCCTCTCTCACACACTCTCTCTCTCAATCACTCTCTCTCTCTCTCGTGACATCTAAGTGACCTCTGAGTTGCGTTCGTGCAAGGACTAACACAGTGCAGAGTTCGTATGAGGGTTGAGAACACGTTATCTCATTAGGTAAACTATAATTCTGTAAGTGAACTTAGAAGATGTATGATTCTCGACTTCTGTTTAATGTTATTATTGGATTCGGGACCGTACGTACGACGAATATCACATACGCGTACGGTTTGACTTTGCTTGCGTTCCAAGACAGTCGAGAGGGTTAAAACATCGAAACATATGGACTTTTACAAATTCGAATTCAGTCAGTCGCTCGTTCTGATTTGATGTCAAATAGGGAGAACACAGGAACTCGGTCAGTCAAACTTCAGGTGTTCATTCAAATAAGACCCAAACTATAAAGCGCCTACTCTGACGGCAAATATTTATGTATAAGTATGTAACCTGCTTTGCCGACGCATCTTGAACGAAAAGTCTGCTATAAACGCTACTGAAGAGCTCTGTTATGCTAGTTTGGCTATGAAGCACCATCTATTCCTGGAATTCCAGTGAGAATCGATACTTTCTGAAGAAATGGAGTTGAGTGAAGAGGGACGATGAGCAATTTGCAAGTTCATTTGACTCATTGTGAAAAACTCGGCGGCCTCGTTGTGATTCGGACTCACGCCAGCAAGGGGAAGGCTTAAGTACAGCCAATATTCGAGCCAACTGAGCTACGAGGCCCTACCGGGAGCCGTGAGTTTAATCACACTTGGGTCAAATTACCCGCCCATTCTACTGCAACGTATGGAATCCACCAATTCTGATACAGTAAGCTGACTGCCCAAGCAGGATTTCCTAATAAATCAATCTATAATTCAGCAGATGACTACCAGGCACAATTAATTAGTAGAGGATTTCGGCAGATTTGAATAATTCGTTTGACCCACGTGTGAATCCCACCGAGGCCGCCGAGTTTTTCACAAGTTGATCAAACGAATTATTCAAATCTGCCAAAATCCTCTACTAATTTACAAGTTGCCCTGGTAAAATACCGTCATAGCTTGAGATTTTTAAAGGGTGGCGCAAAGCCTGTCTTTTTGACTGGAGAACCATCATGTAAGGAACGGGAGAAAAAGGAAATATCGTAACCAAAAAGGTGTCATTTTAGTAGAGATCTTGAAGATCATTTCTATCGTCTTTCTGCGCTTTCAGAGGTGTTCCGATTGATAAGAACGAATGAATGCCTTGCAGCGGCGAGATGTAAATTTGTGAAGGATTTTGCTGTTCTTTTGACAGAACAAACAAAACTGCTCATTGATTGGACATCTGAATCACGCAACACTTAAAAGTTAAAGAGAAACAATGTCAAGAAGCTCATCACAAAAACAGCGGAGTCTTCGAAATGGATCCACTGTACCATGCCAAAATCAATCGCGAAATCCTTTACAGTTGTATAAATCAGAGTACGCAGAATAAGGATCCTGTGCCGAAGGCGTGGAAATATCAGACGCCAAAGATAAGGCTGAACATCTGTCTGATTTCTTCCAGTCCATCTTTACAAGAAAACGGAAATTATCCCACGCGCTTATGACGACGAGGAAACGCCTTCTATCGAAACAGTCCTCTTTACCGAAGAAATCATTCAGGAAGAACTGCTAAACCTGACAGAGTCGACGTCCTCAAGCCTCGATGAAGTCCCGACCAACCTGTTGAAGGAATTAGCTTCTGAAATGACCTAGCCGCTAGTCTCACTCGCCCATGCGTCATGCGCTACTGGGTGCTCAACCACCGATTGGAAATTCACAAACACCACTGCGCTTGTTAAATGTGGAAGTCGAGCATCCGCTAAGAACTGCAGGTTGATGATTCTCATTTGTTGCAAACAACTAAAAAAGCATTGATGAAATTTCCCGAGCAGAATCACCTCCTGTCTGATACCCAACACGACTTTCGGATTAGTAGGTTCTGTCTTACGAATCTAATTGTTTTCACTTGAACGCTGGACCAAAGTATGCGATGCAGAAAACACGCCGGCTACATAGACTTCAAAAAGGGTTTCAAGAGGGTTCCTTATCAACGCCTTCTGCACAAACTCCGCAGCGCAGGGGTTTGCGGAAGCCTCTTTGTACGAATCCAGCACTTTTTCACTGAAAGATCCAAAATATTGCAAGTTGGGGGTCAGCAGTCATCGGAGGAAACCGTGATGAGCGGTTTCTCATAGGTTGCAGTTTTAGGCCGCATGTTAGTGCTCGATCAATAAAGGCATCAGGAACCTAGATTGTGATGTTATCCTGTTCAATGACGATATAAAACTATGGAAATTTGTTCACAATATGGCGAAATAAGGACCACTTACAAACAATCTTAAACCGGCTCGAGAACTGGTCGAAGTGCTTTCTAATGTAAGTGCAACTTTCTTCGAATTGGCAGTTGTAGCGTCAAGCCTAAGGATTTCTTTCTAAACGGTAAACCAGTGCAACCAGTTGAGTCAGAAGGACTTGGTTTTGTGGATTAGGTCTTCACTCCAACCAGTAATTACCTGCTCAAAGCGACCAAGTCAGCTTTACCTATATTGCGACTCATCAGGTGAGCTCTTACAAGCTTTTACAAAGATAGCTTCTCCAAAATATTTGGAATCGTCGTGCGATCGCATCTGGAATACACTATGCAGGCATGGAGACCTTAGACCGCCAAGGACTGTTCTGCCGTAGAAAAGATGTATGGCCTGGACGGTTACTGTCTCCAACGATGCTTTCACGCAGACTAACATGCCCATTTCAGAGGTCATGCCCTTGCATTGCGCACAGGGAAACCTTGGATGGATGGACAGATTTTTTTCTTTCGTAACAGTGTTTGCAGCGTGGAACGCTCTTTCCACTTATTTTTTTCCTTTCCGCATGTGTGGATTTATTTAAGGTTGACCTCGACACACACTAAGCTATTTATACGACAGTTCGACTGTCGTATCCAACGAGGTCCACCGTGTGCTCCACAACTTGTCGGCGCAGGGACGGTGACTTGCGCGTGGATTAGTTTTCAGTGATAGTAGACTTTGCTGCATCTATCGCACTCTTTTTCTGCACCCGCCTGAACCCGGTGTCAAACGGAGTCACGAAGATGAGAGACAGGATCGGGCGCAGGTGGCTGGTGCGGTGTGAGCCACACCACACCTCCCCCCATGTGTAGCATTTGTTAGAGGCACACATGGTCGGTCAACTGCGAATCCATCGCACGGAGGCTGGTGAACCAGTGCCTGGGGCTCCGACATACAGTCGACGCACTCGCCTTCACTGCCCTCACTGCTCCCGCACATTTACACACCACATGAGCCTATTAGGACACATGCGCGTCCACGACAACCTCCGGTAAACCACCGGAGGCTAAGCTACATCAGCGCACACTACCTACACCAATACATCGAAAAAACCCTCACAATCACCATTAACCAGAGTATATCACGGTTTCCTAGAAACCGTGGCTGGGAAGTCTGCCAATCTGAAGCTTCCACCAGACCACGTTGTCGGCTCAGTGTATGTGCTGTGTGTGTCGAGTGGCTGACCAGTGGACTGGGAGTCAGACGGCGATGGCTGCTCCATATCCCCTGAGTTTGTGAATCCTGGTGTGTACGTTATGGGGGCCAGGTCGTGCTGTGGTGCGCGAAGACGGGTACGCCGATCCGTCAGCCAATGCGCCCACTCCCACATCAGGCAACTGACCAGCTCGGACAGTGTCTGATGTTGGGGGTTGGGGAGAGAGAGTGAGGTCGAAAGCTCAGCGCATGTTCCTCAATATAAACAATCTGACGCGCTTAAAACTATCACGGTGCGCTAAAAGCCGTCGCTTGGAAGGTTGCCAACTGACGGGATAACTCGGACCGCGTGGTAAGCCCAATGTGTGTTTTGTGTGGAGTGGCTGACTGGCGAACTAAGAGTCAGGCTGCAATGGCTCCTTCTTAATGTGGTCTTTATGGCACTCCCACTCTGTGGGATCCGAGCCAGATGTGGTGGTACGCCCAGGGGCGGCTCCGGCCGCGCCAGCCACCTGCGACCTCTCTCATCTCCGGTCTTCTTGCCTGTGTCGTGAGACCGGGATCAGGTGTGGGAGGAGAAGAGTGTGCGGTAACGTTAACCGCCGCGGTTGGAAGGTTGCCAACTGACAATTACACTCAGACCTCGCAATTAGTCCAATGTGTGTTGTGTGGAGTGGCTGACTGGTGGTCTGAGAGTCAGACTGCGATGGCTCCTTCTTAACGTGACCTCTGGTTATCTCACACATGTGAGATGTAAGCCGTTCAACCCCCTGTTGTGTGAAATTCTGGTGCTTGTGTTTGGGGGGCCAGGTCGTGTACGTAGTACACGTAGACGAGGTCACCAGCAGCTGCACCCGCTTCCGCATCAGACAACTGACCGGTTCGGACAGTGGTCTGATTGTGGGGGTGGGGAAGAGAGTGAGGTCGAGAGCTCAGCTTATTTTCCTCACTATAAACAATCTGACGCGCTTGAAACTATCACGGTGCGCTAAAAGCCGTGGCTTGGAAGGTTGCCAACTGACGGGATAACTCGGACCGCGTGGTCAGCCCAATGTGTGTTTTGTGTGGAGTGGCTGACTGGCGGATTGAAAGTCAGGTTGCAATGGCTCCTTCTTAATGTGGCTTTTATGGCACTCCCACTCCGTGGGATCCGAGCCAGGTGTGGTGGCACGCCCAGGGGCGGCTCCGGTCGCGCCAGCCACCTGCGCCCTCTCCCATCTCCGGTCTTCTTGACTCTGTCTTGACACCGGGCTCAGGTGGGGGAGGAGGAGAGAATGCGGTAGCTGCAGCGCAAGGCTACTATCCCTTAAAACTAATTCACGCGCAAGTCACCGTCCCTGCACCACCTGGTGCGGAGCATACGGTGGACCTCGTCGAAATCGACGGTCGAACTGCCATAGGCACACATCCCAAATAATGCCTGTCATGCCCTTATCTAGCCCCCCGTGTTGATCCAGCGCATCTACCGTTCAGCCCGTTTAGGGGACACCTCGAGCTATTCACTTACCAGGCATAAACGCACTTACCCCAAAGACACCATTTTGTAATCACATATAAACATATAACGTGTACTAATTAAGTAGGTGTTTATATTTATTCTTTCAGGTTGGCGGACAGCTACATGTTCGTCGCATGTAATTATGTAACCAATCTCCTTTTTGATGTTTTTTATGTACTGGTGCATTTTATTCGACATTTTGGAATCAATGGGGGGATAAAATGAGTTCGCCTTTAATTCATTAATAATACTGAACTGAACTGAAGGCTCACAAGTCTGGTTGTATGCTCACTGAAATACAGTGGGTGTGCTATCTCATTAAATGTTAGCTGAACTTCTGAAATATGTATTCATCGGAAAAATATTGCTTAGGTAGGGGTGCATTATTAATTTTTGTACAGCATGATTACAAGATATTTCAGTCATGTCAAGATGGCAAATTTCAAACGAGCTTCTTTCCAACCGCCTGCAAAACGAAACTCTGTAAAAAGTGAACTTTTCCTATTGATGTGCAATGTCCCTATAAATCCAAGTGTATTTTATCGAAAACATGCACAAAAATATTATTTCTTCCAGCTAGTTGGAAGCAGAGTATGACTTCCTAAAATCGTATGCTTAAAGGAAGGTTACCTTTCATTTTCAAGAAAAACGGGCTCGGTAACTGAATAATTCGAACCCGCCCTGCTGCATTCGGGATTTCCGAACTATAAGTTGAACACTGCTTACGTAATTAAAATTATACATGTATATAGGCTATTAAGAAGAGGTCAGGTAGGGATCATAAAATGTTGCAGTGGATATGGACCATGTTGTATACTTTGCAAGCAGTATTAATGAAGGAAGAGATACTATGCTTTTTGAATGGATATTTAACGCTCTTGAAAAATCGCATCATCAGGGACTTTTTGAAATCAAAACTACCCTTTGTTTTGGTACAAAATTGAAATAAGAGAAAATTTGATACTAAATTAATACAAAAAATAATGTTTTTGTGCATGTTTTCGATAAAATATATTATAATTTATAAGGGCATCAACAATCAATTTGAAAAATGTATAATACCTGAGTGGTTATTTTTTATAGTTTAATTTTTTCAAGCGGCCAAACAAGCTCGCTCTAAAGCTGGCATTTTTATGTGACGAAAATATTAAGTAATTATGCTGAACGATACAAAATACTACAACCCCACCTAAGTAGTCAGTTGTAATCGAAAGTACTTTTAAGAATCTCGGATAGCATTTCTTGATGATAAATCTACCGTGCAAACGGTTTTTGATCACTAAAGTTTTGCGAATTTCGTGGGTGTCTCAAGAGTTACGGGAATAAAATCGGCTCGCTGGCTTTGAGCCTAAGTAAAGCTAGTGAAACAGGATTATCTTGTCAGGCCATGCAGATAGGCAGGGGGCAATTGAGCCGTGGATTATTTTCGCTCAAGAGAAACGCTATCGTCTTCACGTATCGAAGGACGCAAAAGCTGCAGCTCGCTAGTGGCCATGTCTGAAACCACCAGCATGTATAGCTTTTAGAACACGATGGTGCTCAATGCTGCGGGCTGATGTCTAAGTTAAACATAAACCATCAAATCACAAACCTTGTGTATTTTCTTCCAGTGCCCGTTCGGCACCAACTCGGGCGATACGGTCGAAAACAGCGCTAGTACACTGTCGAACAGCGGCTGCAGCTGTGTTGACAATAGCGCTGGTTTTACCCGAATGTAGTTTGAAGCAGATAGCGAGTGCCTGCATCAGAGAAAAAAATGTAAATATGCAGATAAGCGTGAGTAAGTATTAACACAGAACGGCCAAATTTTACTGAGTGCCTGAATACTTAAGATCGACCAAAGTTAGCGTGGAGCCAGAGGAAACATAACTCATCTTTGTAGTGCATTCATTTAAATTTCTTCAGGCGTTAAACTATCGTTTTCGTATACTTGTCCTAGCAAGTTTTAACAACTGGCATACGTAAGCAAGCTTTCGACGAGTCGACCATGCTGGCTGTGGCCGTGATCAAGAAACCAGTGGCCGGACTCACTGGTTAAAAAAGCTCCCTCCCTCGATTATGGAAACTCAATTTTTGTTTTTCACCGATTGTCCACGAACTACATGAAAATATGGAATAGTTAAATTGTAACCATCCCGACAGTCTCAACTTCTCCTTCAGATTCCAATAAATTATCGGATTAGGTTAAAATGCAAGTCCAGGTTTACATTTACGAGGTGAGACCCCTTTTCAAAATATCTGAGTGAAATAAACAGTAAATAATTTCTGAGAAAATGCTGTTCGTGAGATAGATTGCGTATTAGTTAATTACTGTGAACGGATCTCTAGTTTCCAAAAAAAAATGACCCCCACCAATGGACTTTATCACTAAATATGGGCGTATAAAATCGACATTGACGCAATGACCACAAATTTTGGAGCGGTCACCTATTCCAGCGTGAAATATCCAATTTAAACAACGATTTGCGGTAGATAAAGAAATAAACGACCGAGTCGGCCCAAATAAAATGCTATCGGGAAGGGTATATCGACGGTGAACAAGTGAGCGTAAATCGGCAGTATGACAACAGAGGCAGAGAACAGTGAAGTGGCAGCTGTTCATGGTTTGTACATCAGTTTACTAGGGCATCCACACTGGAGCTCCGCACTTGTGAACGGACCATGACTAAAACAAAAGCTAAATTTCAGGTTTAAAAGACATATCATATTGAGAGCACAGGTACTGACTAAAAGTTTAGACACGCGTTTTGACGATATTCTGCCACTGCTTGATGCATCTGCGAGGAGTCCGGCTCAACAGGGGGTCTCCCGGCACCCCCTATGAGTTTTCTGGTTAATTTCTGAGGAAATTAAAAAGCAACAAGTGTGAAACAGTATTATCTACCAGAAAGCTCACAGGGAACGCTGGGGGATCCACTGATGAACCAGAACCCTCGCAGATGTGCTCAACAGTGACAGCATACCGACGAAACACGTGGCTAGGCTTTTATCTAGCACCTGTGCTTGATGGTTCCACATGTAACCCCTAAAATATACTACTGGCTGCCTATTGGCAGGTTAATGAATATTACGCGGTTATCTCACTGTGGCGGATAGACGTCAGCCTAACTTTTCATATCAACTTTCAGTCTACACTTAAAAACCTTAAAATAGACCGATTTACTCCAAGTTAACGATTAGTTTCTGAGGAAATTAAAAAGCAACAAAAAATAAATAAATAAGAAAGCGCTACTGACGAAACCTGCTAACCGGGTACGTGCATACGCATCTGTTGCGTCTCCGGGCGCAGGTGTTAGTCATAAGCAAGGTACTAAATTTATCAGCGCACACCATCTACACTAATACAGAAAATACCCTCACAATCATCATAATGTATCGGATAAAATCACGGTTTCCTAGAAACCGTGGCTTGGATAGCTGCCAATCTGACGCTTACACGAGAACACGCCGTTGGCCCAGTGTATGTGCTGTGTGTGTTGTATGGCTGACCAGTGGACTGGGAGTCAGACGGCGATGGCTCCTCCATATCCCCTGAGTAAGTAAATGCTGGTGTGTGCGTTATGGGGGCCAGGTCGTGCTGTGGCGCGCGAAGATGGGTACGCCAACCTGCCAGCCAATGCGCCCACTCCCACATCAGACAACTGATCGGGTCGGACGGTAGTCTGATTGTGGGGGTTGGGGAGAGAGTAAAATCGACAGCTCAACGCATTTTTATCACTATAAACAATCTAACGCGCTTGAAACTATCACGGTGCGCTAAAATCCGTGGCTTTGAAGGTTGCCAACTGACGTGATAACTTGGACCGCGTGGTCAGCCCAATGAACGTTTTGTGTGGAGTGGCTGACTGCAGACTGAGAGTCAGGCTGCAATGGCTCTTTCTTAATGTGGCCTTGATGGCACTCCCACTCCGTGGGATCCGAGTCAGGTGTGGTGGTACACACAGGGGCGGCTCCGGCCGCGCCATCCACCTGTGCCCTCTCCCATCTCCAGTCTTCTTGACTCTGTAGCGACACCGGGCTCAGGTGGGGGAGAAGGAGAGAGTGCGGTAGCTGCAGCACAAGGCTACTGTCACTTAAAACTAATTCACGCGCAAGTCACCGTACCTGCATCACCTGGTGTGGAGCATACGGTGGACATCGTCGAAATCGACGGTCAAACTGTCATACACTAAATACGCATTAGGCTGACGCGGTCTCGATATTCACTGTTATTGTGGCCCCCACCCCCTATGACATTGTTTACTTGGAAGCTTTATGAATTGATGGACAACAGAGACTTTTCGATCCTCGGTACCAGGATTGAATGCCGTAAGAAATTGCTCAGAACTGTGAATGCCTAGTGCAGTGTATAGAATTGCCTGCATAAAAATGGTTTCTGTTGACGAAGCCGAATTGCTGGATTGGGTGCGAGCTCTCCGACCGTCTTGTTATGCCAACCGCCATGCCCGTGCTGTTTCGGTCATCAGTCGTTGCCTGAGAGCACTTTTACACTCCAGCCAACCACTCCAAAACACAAAGTCCCGATTCCTCACAGCGAAAAAACGATGAAAGCTTTGGGGTGGATTTTACTCAACAGACAATACACATTTTTTACAAGGAGACTTCGGCAAACATACTTGTCCGTAAAAGGGGTCAAACTGCATCTAGGATGTCATTGGCTGACCACGAAGAGGCATATCCTGGAGGCAGCGGTGGTCCCTTCGACATTCACACATTGTTTGAAGTCCTCTTGGGTCAAACCGGACAGTGCGCTGAAAATGGTTGAAGCAAATTAGAATCGCTCAAGAACAATGACTTTATGCAGGCTGTCTTGCTCCGCGAGTAGAAATTGAACATGCACCTTGTGACAAGTCGGGAAGTAGATGATAGCGGCAACAAGAAAACTTAGGACAAATTGGCTCGAAGTGCTGCGAGGCCAGGCACTACAGCACAGTTCTCCGGTCAAACTGTAGGACTGCGAGCCCCTAATATTGCAAAGGATTGAAACAAGTGGCGCTTACAACTCACGCATGAACTTTCGGTTTAAGGAGTTCATTGCTTTACCAGTATCTGAAGTGCATGAATATACAAAGTACGCCTTATCCTCTTACAGCGAAGGCTTTATAAAGCCTTTATACACATGTTAATTTGCAGTAGTATTACATCCCAGGCATGTAAAATCAAATGTTCAGAGGAGACGAGACACGACCAGCCAATCTCTGTTGGTTGCGGGTCCCCGATAATTGGATGACCCAGCTAAATAGAAGGCCCTTGCTCGAGACTGGCCTTTGTTCACTGTAAGACACTATTATTGAGCTAGCTATTGGCAAAACTGCAGCAAACCAGATACTCTCCCTTTTTGGTTCCACGCTATTTCGAAGTGATCTCATTGAACGGCATGGTATGGGAGCCTGCAGGTAAGTTAAACGTGTGCTCAGATGCCCGTTTCTAGTTCTCAGTGACAGTCAAGGAAAATATTACTTGCTCGTTAATTGCGCTTGCCAGCCCGCAGGCGCTATTGTCGATCGTACTTTCTGCCCCTCGGAAGCATGCCATGCTGCAGGTGATCTCAACTTTAAGTATCAAGTAGCTGCAGACGATATTAGTTCTCCGAAAATCTGCTGTTTTCCACTCTGGGGATCTTGAAAGTTTGGTTAACAGAGGGTCCTCGAAAGTTGACCAAGGGATTCAGGTTGCTAATTTTTTATTCATGAGTAAAGTATGCCTGATCCGTTCTTTTCCCGAGGCTGTCTGTTATCGTTACCGTCATTCCTGGCCCTACTTAAATAGTCTTTTGCTATTGCTCCTGTAATAGGCCTTACTAGATTTCGATTAGTCTTAGGTCTCCTGATTAGACCGATTTATTTGTTAGTTCAGATGTGGATTATCAGGTGTCATCATCAGATACCGTTTTTGAACAACCTTGTTTCTCGGTTTGGTCTCCATATGCAAACGAAGGTCTTCATCCTTATCCTTTTGGCGAAAGCTGCATAGACCTATTTTAGAAGAACAAATATTTCCAATTCGTCAACAACTTAAAAGGCATCTATCGACAAAAACAAACTCACACAGAAACCCTGTTTACATGACAAGCTCTTTTTAGGTATAAGCGAGAGCGTAGTTTACCAGAATGTAGGTTGGCTAACCAGCTGAGGTATTCCGAGATGATATAGCGAAGAAAAAAGGACTCGTCAGTAAATAGAGCTAACTCGTGAATTTTCAAGTTGGCCACACCAACCCGTCTTCAGATGAAATGAACAGAAGAGAAATGAAATGGTCAGATGACCAGTTTGTGCCTTGACTTAGAGTTTTTCACTCATAGGTAAATTGTGTTTTCAGACAGGTTACTCGTTAGACCTAGACTAGAAAAAGCGAGAAGGAGCAGTCGACGGAGTTGGCAGACACGAAATTGCACGGAGACATTTTGGGCCTGCCAAAAGCAGGACCAAACTACAGATGAGACTAGCACGCCATCTTGAGTTTTCAAGCCCGTTTAAACCAAGTCCAGGGTCTGTTGGGTAAAGTTTATGTGCACCATGCGTAGCCGAGCTCACGTACAGAAGTGTGACCCTAACCTGGAGCAAAGAAATGTTTTACCCGAGTGGGTACTGGGTGTCTGTTGGCTTCGAGACCTACATGCTCATACGCGTCGTGGACACAATGTAACCGTTTTGCTTGTATAGAGACAAAAGTATGACAATTTCTACTGGGGCGCAAAGAAATAAGCTACTTCTGAGGTGAGTCACGGTGGTTGGGTCGAGCTGCGAATGCTGCGAGCCAGCATGTAGGAGTATTTATCTAAAGGACAAAAGGCTGTTTATGGTCAGATATTCCATTATATGCTTTTTCATTGCCAGGCTCACACGAATATTTAAATGATAGCTGGATTATTTGCATCAACCGATTCTTAAGGGGCAACCGTCCGAGTAACTGAAAATAATGTTTAAAAAACCCCTGGAGTGTTCTACCCCTCCTTTTCAATTAGTCTAATAATCGTTTAATTGCTGAAACTGTAAAAAAGTATGTTCTGGGTATGAGGGTAGAAAAGCTCCAGGCTGCTCACACTTACAAAACGGGCTAGGAGTGAAAGTTCGTGGCCACCAGAATAATCGCCAACATCGAAAGCAAGACAAATCGAGAACTTATTGAAGTTTGGGCATCGGATGAGAACTCAGTAAATTGATGTATATAGCTGGCACCAGCATAAAAAGCCCTGCGTGGTCACTTTAACACTTGCACCAATGATCTTCGATTGAATTGTACCCCCTATAACAGTGGCTTGTTCCATTGCTGTTACTACTCCAACGATTGACTTCTGCACGAGTTCTAAAGCTCAGAATAATAAACAAATTGGTGCAGTCCTAAATCCTTCCCTATATTTGTCTTTATTTGTCTTTTTCTTCTTCTTCTTCTCTATTCTCGTAAATACATCTGGAACTCGAACAGCATAAAATTATTAGCAGAAGCGGATCGAGCATAACCCACTGCCGGCGGATGGTGACATGATTAAGGAAGGAGGCCTTTTAAAACCTCTGAGTTGACTCCTTAAAATGTAGCATAGACAAAGCGAGAACCTGAGAGCCATCGTTAGGCCCACCTTGGAAATGGGAAACTTTCTTCAAAACAACAGGATTGTGTTATATATATACTTGTGCCTGTTTGCATTTTATGGCACCGCCAACCCGTCTCAGGTTTAACTGCGTGACAAAATTTTACTCTTTTAATAAATAGAGGCCGTTTAAAAGTTCAGACCAAAAATAAGGCTCTTTCGATGATCGCCCCGATGGCCACGAACCTCAATATCGCTGAAGTCCTCTGCCAAGTAACTCGTCGTTTTATTAATTTTCAAGGTTTCCAAACGGCAGTCGACGAACTTCTGAAACCAACTCCTTCGCGTAAGACGTGGGGGTAGGATTTTTTATCGCCCCTCGGTAATGCCGGCGGCATCGCACAAAATGCCGGGGAAGTTAAATTTTATCGAGTCATACCCCTTCCTCTTACACTAACCCTAAACCTAGACTTAAATCGAACCCTAATCTCGACGAAAACTCTACATTACCCAAAGCCCAACCTTACCACTATGTCCAAGTTCCCTGTAAATTAGCGCAAAGAGCCCGGATTATAGTGTGTTGATATTCCTATGTCTTCCTCCTTTTTGATCTGTATTTGATCTAGAGATTAGAGGATTTGAACGCAAGAAAGGACCACACCCTCGAGTGTCTCGCTCACATCTTCCATATAAAAATCAAGACAGGTTAAAAAGTTGGAAAGCAATTAAATAAATTGCGCAGGGCATAAATATACATGTGAGTTACCTTAAGCAGTTTCCTCAGCGTAGTTCTTTTCTCTGTCAAAATCAGGCGAGGTAAGCCAGGCCTTCGTACGAGCCCAGCAGGACGCACCGCTGAGGAATATCTCATAAAAGAATGTGCCGAAGATGGATCCAATTAATGGTCCAATAATGTAACACTAAAGGGGTAAGAGGAAGCGCAAACTGTCCACCAGCTGTACTCATGTAATTTGAGAAGTATGTATTTCCAATTAAAGAAAGTATCTTTTGTAAAGCCAATTCTTCATTAGCCAAACTAAAATTTAGCCCACGAAGCACGGCATTTTAATTTAGCATTAATGTGCTACTATTTCACAGTTAGTAGGTTTTATCGTTTTAAACAATAGTGGGCATTTTAGTAGGGTTAATCATGGGGGTCATAAGTTACAAGCCGTATCCTGTTCTGCACATGCCATTCTTCTGTGCTACCTATTGCCTATCGTGCGGTAGTTGTCTGAACTGTTAACGGTAGCTTGGCTCTCCTAAGCGAGAGAGAGAGAGAGAGAGAGAGAGAGAGAGAGAGAGAGAGAGAGAGAGAGAGGAGAGAGAGAGAGAGAGAGAGAGAGAGAGAGAGAGAGAGAGAGAGAGAGAGAGAGAGAGAGAGAGAGAGAGAGAGAGAGAGAGAGAGAGAGAGAGAGAGAGAGAGAGAGAGAGAGAGAGAGAGAGAGGAGAGAGAGAGAGAGAGAGAGAGAGAGAGAGAGAGAGAGAGAGAGAGAGAGAGAGAGAGAGAGAGAGAGAGAGGTAAGAAGCAAACTTGTCCTCATTCACCGTGAATAAGATTATGCACACAAACCACATAACATCGGAAGAGCAAAAGTGAATGGCTGAAGAGTGCAACTATCGACATCATGAAGAATCATCCTTGAATGAGTCTCAAAATGTAGGCTAAATTGGACTTCAAATCGGTGTCAGCGACGTGCACTGATGACCACATTATTGTAGTTCGAATAGACAAAGAGGGTTAAAAATCGGTATATAATGTGTAGAATAGGCCAACTCATGTACATATAAGAAGATTCACATGCAAATGGACAGTAGAATCGCACTTTAGTGAAATAAACTGGAACTGTATCAGGCTTATTTTTATCCTTGCACATCAACCGTGCCCCGATGGCATGGGAAATTTAAGACCGGAGATGGGTGTGGATGCAGTGGCTGACAGCTGTAGACAGCTCGACTAAGCGTGTTGCGAACTAATGCACTAAGACTTAGCTTAATCTTCGTTTCATTTGAAGGTCAAGTTAGGTCGTTCGTTAGATCGTTGGTCTTCTAATCAACAGGTCGCGGGTTCGAGCCTCGGGTGGTGCACCAACGGGGGTTGGGTATAACTGTCTGATAACGGCTAATAAGCCAAAAATGACCATTACAGCTTCCCCTATCTTTGTCGGCAGTGTTCATCTGCCTATAATACTTGCCACTGTGTGGCTGCTGGCGGGTCTCGAGAATGAGACCCAAGGCAAAACAGGACGAGTGAGTCCCGTAGCAGATCGGTGAGAGTTCATCAACCAAGGTTGAGATATTGTCGTCTGACCCTTGTTTCCGAAAAGGGACTGACCTAAATAGTGCCCACATTTAACGATTTTATAGATTGGTGTTTCCTTTAGAACAACCGGTACTGTCACGCAGAAGGAGATTTAATCCTACTCCCCACATTAACCAATTGCTGAAGATTTGAGATGATAACGGATATTCTTTCCTCATAGTTTTGAGCTAAAGCGATTTCAAAAGTTTTCGACAGTCATAAAGTCCCGAGGAAGTAGCCCCGTTGGTTGGGTAGGGTCTATTTACCTGAATATTCCCATAAGATAATGAAAACAGGCAAGAACGGTCCGATACAGCAGACGAACTAGGGTTGTACTGGTTGCGGCTATCGTGTCATGTTGAATAACAGACCCTGATGGAGTCACCAACAACTGAGCTATCCCCACAGGGATTTTTAATTGGTTCAATAACTGGTTAGCTGGGCACCCCTGATCGAATATAAACCGAAAAGTTTTGCTTAAACAATCAAGTCTGATTTCTCTCAGTCGGGGCTTCCAAAATTTGTTCGTCGTCAAAACTATCGAATAAATCCGCCAAGTTTTAAGTACAGACTATGATGATACAAGGGTTGCACGCAAGGGTACTCAAACTCACATATTGACGAGTAAAGTTACGGTTTACAATCGCTGCAGACAAACTCCTAAAGGGGTTCATATTGCCTGCTGTGACTTGGTTCTAAAAATGAAAGGGAAACGAGAATTTTACACCCTTTAAAACAAAAGAAAAATAAAGGATAGATCCTGGTAAGTTCTAGTATCTTTTATAGAAAAACACGCACAAAATATCCTTTTTTGCTCTCATCTTGTAGAAGATTGCGTCGCTTTCAAAACTGATAATCAAAGAAAGAAAAGCTTCCATTTATCAAAATGGTTTCAAGCACAGTAATTTTAACTCCTTCTTCCCGCCGAACCACTGTTTACGAGTTTCAAGACTACAAAGCTTCACGCTTTCCAGTTAAGGAAAAACATAATTCTTTTCTGTATCGATGTCTCTATGCTTGTATGCAGCTTTTATGAAGTAAAACGCCTATCAAGTCTTGCGATGAATACGGACTGTCTCATATGTTTCATCAGCTTCATACGAGCATCTAGAGTGGTACTTGAATTAATTATTCCAGGGCTCCAAAATTCTCCTAATTACGGACTTTGCTGAAACTGAAAGATACCCTTTTTCTCAGTAGAAAATTAGGAAAACACAAACGTTGCCACAAAACGGAGTACAATGGGCTTTACTTTCATGCATAATTTGTGAAAAAGTGTTTGCATTTAACAGGACACCTGCAATGTATGGAGAAAGCAAACCACTTAAACAGCCACCATTTGGAAGGTGGTCTTGCGGGTGCCCCGAATGATATGCATTCAAATGTCGGTATCCTAGTGTGAGTGAATTAAGTTGCTTTATAGTTCACCTTACAACGCTACCTAAGTAACCCTTGCGAACTAAGGTCATAGAGTAGATTTTCTATCTCAGGACATGTAAACCAGCATTCTGATGTTTTTTTTCGATTCGAAAAAAATTGCTGAAGTAGAGGTTTAATGGTAATTACTCTGCTATCTAATCGGAGGACATTTCAGTCACGTCAGAATGCCAGCCTATGAACGGGCTTTCTTCCAGTCGCCTGTAAAAACTACACTTTAAAATTGCCTACCTAAGAAGTAGGATTTTTTCCCCCAGATTTTTGATACCCTTATAAATTCAAATATATTTTAAAGAAAACATGCATAAAATGTTCTTTCTTGTATTCATTTGGTAGGAAATTACGCCTTTTGAAATCGTATACTCGAAGGAAGAGTATGTTATGGCTTTAAAAAAGGCTTACAATAAGGATATTTTTTAAGAACGTGAATCCATTCAAAAAGCATAATATCTGACATTTATTAATACTGTTTATAATGTATACGAAACGGTTCACATCTAATGCAACATTTTCTGAGCACGATGGGCCTTCTTCCTAATAGCAAAGAGAAATATGTAAGTGTCATTAGAAGAAAATGACATTTTTTACCAAATCGGTACAAGGAAGAACAGTTTCATACATGTTTCCATAAACTATGTTTAAAATTATAAGGACATCGAAAATTGATGGGAAAATGCATATTACTGTTATAGACATTTTTTTACAAACTGTTGTTTTGCAGGCGGCTCGTTCAAAAGCCGGTATCCTGACGTGACTGAAATAACTTGGGCTACGTTTGCACAATCAGTAATATTCCGACCCTACTTAGGCAATCTTTTCGAAAGGAACACACATCTCAGAATGCTGGTTAACATTTCTGAGATAGCACATCTACTATATTTCAGAATTTCAGCTCTGCCTTTATAAGTGGAATCACCTACTAATCTTACTGGTATAGTCTTATAACGTTCTGACGGTAAGCACTCGAATATGAGTGGGTATCATGAAGGCCTGAGAGATACCTAATCGAGCGCTTCCATCTTCAGGTCACTGGCTTAGGACAATACCACAAAAGCCGATCTTAAAATGGGCCGGTTACTCACCAATACACTCCCCCTAGTGAGCATATTTCATAGTCACCCACTGCGCCTATGCCCGGCGTGGAACTTTTAACAACCCAGCCTCAAGTAAGCGAAGAAACGTATCCCAGCCACATTTCGCATGTTAAATTAGCGAAAAGTCTCGTGTTCCTCCAAACAAGGACGTTTCCATATCCGAACGTCTCTCTAAATTCCTAATTTAATAGCTCCGTGTAAGGAAATCGGCTCCCCCAATTTTAACTGAACCTTTCTTCATACCAGTAGATGAGTACCACCGAACCAAAAACTGAGACAAAATTAGGCTGGATACAACGAAGTAAGTTCTCCCTGGACAGAAATGCGTTTGCGAAATGTTTACCACCTTCTCACTCAAGGAATGAATTGATTCATACATAGAAATATTTTTTTTCGGATATTCGAGTTGAACTTCAGGTAGCAGCTGTTCGTAAACCATAGAAAATATTAAGTTATATGCAACCGAGGAAGTTGTATAGCTAGACTGAGTTAAATCACCAACCTGCCAATTTCTCGTCATGTACTCTGTCGCTGAGCAGCAGTCAACGCATTTACCAACTGACTAACTTGCTAATACTCATCATCGACTGGTCAAGTGAGTCAAATATTGGATTAATAATACCGATAAAGACATGGGAGCCTGGAATGGCCATTTTTGGCTCATTAGCCGTCATCAGGTAGTCATACTCAACCCCGGATGAGGTCCCACCCAACGCTCGAGCCCGTGACCTGTTAATTAGAAGTCAAGAAATGGCCAGTCTAGTCTAGGCATTGATAATCTACCTCTGCTACTACTAGCTGCTATGTGGCTGCTGGCGGGGTTCGAGAACGAGCCCAAAGGCAGAACGGGCCGAGTGAGTTCCCCTAACGATCAGTGAGCGCTCATCAAAGAATGAGACAAATATTGTTTGTGCTACATTTTACTGTTGGGTTGTAGGACAAACCTCATGGACACACGATAGACCATTGCACAGAGGATACTTTCAGTCTGTAGTTATTATACAGTCGAAAATACTTCTCAGTGCAGACTACGGTGAAGAAGTGGGTAGTGGCGCAGTTAAAGACGCATCGCCCGCAGCTCAACGACTCAGCACCTGGGGAAGGCTTTGGGTGGTCGGCCGCTCGGCTATGTCCGCCACGACAAATTCCCTGGGCTGTGCGAGCTGCCTTATTATCTGCGCTATGCAAGTGTAACTTTTAAGAGTTATGAACTATTATAGGTTTAATGTCAGTTCAACGCGGCGTAAAAATTGATAATTAGCCCAAATTGCATAAAAATGACCTCTAATCTAAACTTGTTCATCTAGGCCAAAACGCCCGTAGTATGTAGGAAATGATTTAAGAACAGACTTTAAGCGTGCAGTATCTGATCGGTTCAAATTTGGGGGAATACTCTTTTTACAGAACACCTAATTATTATGCTTGATAAACAGACCAAAGAGCCCTCGAGGGCGTAACTTGGTCAAAACCAAAGCCCTCAAACCGGTATTTGTTTAATCCTTTGCAAAAGTGTAGGAGCACTATGTGAAATCTTCTACAAAGCATAGAAAAATGTATGATTTTCTTTGAATGGAATGTATACAGCACGTAGTTCGGCAACCCTAAATGCAAGTGTAAGGAATGGTCGGGTTCAATATTATTCGGGAATCGGAAACGTTTTTAAACCGAAAGAAATCATCTTTTCAAGCATAAAAGTGGAAGAAAACGTAATTTGCAACTAAATTACTATAAGAAAGGATATTTTCAAGTATGTTTTCTATAACATATATTAGAATTTATAAGGGCTTTGAATATCAACGAGAAAAGTACATACGGCTTAAACAGACATTTGTATCCTATGCAAAATATTGTTACTAACACGGAGGAATGTATAATTTTCGTTACATGAAAAGTGTAAAACTTGCCTTTACGGCTCCATCTCAAAACTATTTGGGAATTTAAAAAAATGTTTAAAACCCTTAATAAACCCTTTCTTCATGTAAAAAATTTAAAGAGGACGTGATTTTATACAAAATAAGTACAAGGAATAAAATTTTCATAATATTAGCCATAAAACATATTTGAATTTATAAGGTTATCGAAGAGCCATAATAAAAATATATTATTTAAATGGCCATTGTTTAACGGATATGGTTTTCACAAGTGGTCAAAAAGATGTGCATTCAAAAGCCAGTATCCTATAGCGCCTGGAATATATTGGGATATGGTGCACCATAATCAATAGTACAAACGCGCTCGAGCGATCCTTCCTAATGGAAAATGTATTTCAGAACTTCGTTTAACATTTCATGTGATTGGTTACTGACTTTATGTTCCCACGCAAACTGTCCTCTTTTCGATGCTTGCAGTACGTCGACAGTCAACTAAACACCGAGAGGGAAGCTAACGTCTACCGTGACCAGGGTTTCCCTAGCTGGCACCCCGCGCAGACAGGGGTGCGTCACAAGGACTACAAGAGCTATTCTGGCAAAAAATCAAACTTTCATGCAAAAAAAACAGCAAAACAATAGCAAAGTTTTAACCTACCGAAGTAACAATTGTCACAAAATGGATTAACATATAGGTTATGGCCACATTAACACCACTGCCGGAAGTCCAAATATCAGTCCGCATTTCATCTTCCCCAGACAGCACGACAAATAACAGGAGCGATGTGATCATGGCCTCATTGCCAATTATTTGCAGGTCTGTGAGTGGATGTGTAGGCAAACTCATACCGAACTCGGGGTCACCGGACTTGAGATTCGTGATTCCGTAGGCACTCGAGATGGCCATCAATGTGCCCAAGAACTGAGCAGTCCAGTAGATTGGTAAGTGAATCAGGCGAATTCGACGAGTCAGTAGGGAGGCAAGGGAGATACAGGGGTTCAGGTGGGCGCCGCTAATAGGGTACACCATCCAGACGGCGGCATAGACTGCAGCACCAATCGACATAGCCTCACAGACTGGTTTGTACTTATTGGCCTTGTTCATTAATAGGCATGGAAAGGTGGTCATGCAGGCACCAAATAGTTCCGCAAAGAAGATGTGCGTCATCATGCCCAAGTACTCCGGTGTAAAGGTGGGTTTTATTTTTTTGCGTTCATTCTGAGTGAGTTTATTATTCTGGTTCCTGGTATAATGTAGGGAAAGTATACTTTCATGAGAAGTGTAAAACACACCACCACATGGGCTGCCTATTTTGTTTAAACAAACAGTTAAGTTCAAACTCGTGAGCAGAATAGCAGGTGGCAGTGAACCTGTCTAAAATATGTACTGCTCTTGACGGAGAAACCTTGCAAATATGGTTGCCACAATACGCTGCAGGTAAAACTACCTGGCAACGAACTACTGTGTGACCCCACTAACCCGGCAGGGAATACTAACCGTAACGAACACAATGGATAGGGGTAGGATTAGATCCAAGTAAAGGTTTAATTCGATGCCAAAAACAACTCGCTTGAATTCGGACGGTGGAAGCATGAATTTATTTTAATTTCCAACGTGGTGTCGCCCTTTTCCGTCCTTCAAAATGCTCTATCCCATCCTCGCCTTTCCAGTACTGCACGCCTACCTATCGTTAGGGGGTCGTACAATAATTCGTACAATAATTCGTTGCCGGTTAGTATCGCCGTTGCCCACGGGTTACACAACAACTGCAGGCAAACCATTGCTCTTATAAATTTAAAAGGTTTGGGAAAGTGCATAACTGTTGGCAGAAGACATTGCACCCAAGCAAGTTAAGAAGTACGTCATGAGATTTTTCTTCAGAAGGTTTGCTAGGCGTTATGCGCTATTCCCGATTTGAGTTAATATTAGGGCTGAAGAGTAGACAAACTATATTGAAGGTGGTTTTGTGCCGGAACCCCTCCACATCAAGGGAATTCAAAAGCAATTGTGCGCCTTTGCAGCGGGAATATGGAGAAAAATAGGTATAAAGGCTTTGCGGCAGTAGAAATATTGAAAGATAATCTCACAGGATTGGTCAAGCTAGTGATCCTTATGCAAAAAGAGGAGGAAACCGTCAGCGAATTCAACAGAATAATAGGACAGAAACGACACTAGCAATAACGCGAGATCGCGGCAGAGTTTAGCAGAGAAAAACACCCCACTAAGGACCCACGCATAGGCTGACGACAATAAGGATACTCTTCGAACAAATATACACTCCGTATGGGTCCTCGAACTCTTGCAACGTCGGAACGGGTGACACTGGAATCCCTATGCTGGCTATTTGACGAAAATTGCCTCCCGAGATATGCGAGAATACGCAGAGGAATAATGCCAACAAATACAAGGGAGACTGGAATGGCCATTTCTGACTTTTAACCCCTCGTCAGCCAGTCATATCCAACCCCTGGTGGTGTACCACCCGAGAATCGAACACGCGACCCGGTGATCAGAAGTCCAATAATCTAACCATTGAGCCATAGGCTCGTTATCTTGCCGGTTTAGATCGGTAATATTAACTTGAATTCGTTGAGGAACGCTCACCGATTGCTAACGGAACTCACTCGTTCCGCTCTGCTTTGACTTTCACTCTCGAGCCCCGAGCTCACTGTACTACTAGCCCCTGAGCGGCTGCTGGCGGGGCTCAAGAGTGAACCTCAAGACAGAGCGGAACGAGTGAGTTCCGTTAGCGATCGATGAGCGTTCAGCGGCGAAGGTAAATATGCGAGACTGTCCACGTCTCCAAACCCACAGTCAGTTATCACTAAAGTTGCCTGCTCCTGGATATTCTCTGCAGAATTCGTACAAAAGCCCGATGAACTGACAAACCCATTCACCTCAAAAGCTGCATTCTGCAGGTCGTCATGATTTTGTGTTAGTAGGTTGATACCGTCAGCATAGGCGGAGTCAGACAGTCGCGTTCCTGGTGCAGAACTGACACTTTCAAATCTGCATAGAGCAATGCCCAGATCCCAGTACTGAGACAGTTACATAAGATGGAACCGTTAAACAGAACGTTTTCGTAGACCAGACCGAATATAAAACTGTTGAGAGAGATGGTTGGGCATGCACCCTGAAGTGAGAGCGCACACTAGATGCTCACATGCGTACGTGTTTCAGACCCACTCGGTAAATGTTTGTCCATTTACCAGGTTGTTAAACCAGCTCACATGGAGGGCAAAATCCCCGCAAATGGGATCGATAATCGGCAACATTTACCCTCCAGCTAATGCATCCAGGTGGAACTGTTTTGACTCCAACTCCCAGGCTTTAGAAACTTGGAGGGTAAGTCAGCTGCTGGTATCTTCTTATCTTCCAGCTTCCCACAATGTCGGCAATGACGGCCAATAAAAGCGCAAGTTTGATTTGGAGGTCAGTTTTGGAACAAGTTCTTTATATTGCGGTGCTACTTCATTGTATTGAGCGAGGCACACTTCACATATTGATAGCGGGTTTAAGCCCTTAATATGATTCGAATGCAGTATGTACTTTATCTCATGAAACATAAGGACGAACATTGAGACGACGAATTTGCGGCAACTTAAAATACAGCCACTCTATTTATTCACGTGACCTATTCCAGAAAATATCATTTTTGCATACATAATATTATTATAAACGATGTTATTGGTCAAAATGTTAACAAATTTGCGCAGAACTTGACGATACTTTGTATTCTGGCGGTTTCCTATGCTAATAACTATCCTAGACTGAGTCTGCGCATCCGCCCATGATTCCTGGAAGGGCAACGTATGTTGCACTATTGTTGGGACAAATGAACGCCGGTGGTTGGTCAACATGTTGCAATCAATGGCACGGTGCTCAGGAGAAGCGGTGTATCCTGTTTGTTACAAAAGGTTTGGCTTTTCTTGCCGTGGTCAGTCCATCAAAATCAAGAGATTCAGTCGACATGAGAGTGTCACGAATACGCAGAATGTTGTAGGAAGAATGAATTATAGAGTACAGATGCGCAGTCTAAAGCGGAAGGCATCGAACAAAGGCCGCCTTTAGAGCGTGAACCAAAGGTAACAGACAGTCAGTACGATGAAAGGACAGTTTCCTACCAAAGGCCCGAAATGAGAAATGGTCGAGTAAATTATTAGAAGTTCGCGACAGAAGAGACCAACTTAACCAGCACGCCACACGACGTAGGTAACAACAATCGATGAACTACGATACAAAAGCATACCAGTCAGTCAACTAGTGAGCTAAGATGACTGTCTGAGGTCTGCGCCTACTCGTGACTTCTTAAAAAGGAATGTGCAATCGTTGAAGAAGTTTATTGGCCTGATCTTTCCGATTCTCACGTCAGGCTCTTGTTCCAGCGATCGTGTCCCTATTTTCGCGACTACTATCTGGAAATTGCCTCTACGCTTACTGGAAAAAGTCACGTTTATTGGGCAGCGAACTTCCCCAGGGTTGGGCATAATGCCGATGGTCGCAATCAACTGTCAGTATGCCACCTATGTAATCCTTCCGCATCTTCTTCAACGCGTCCCGATTAGCATGCGTATTCACATTGAAATAAGACAACGTTGGTGTTGGCGAAACGCGCATAAGCGCCAACCAAAAGTTTCCAACCATTCGATGCTGTCATTTGACGAACTCACATTCCCTCATTCACAAATTTTATAACGCAGATCTCCTTCTGCGAGTAAACCATCTCAGCAAATCAGAAGTGTTGTGTCTTCAGAAGGCTTGGTTGGAGTACAGTTTCGGTTCCTAAATTCTTATTTATCATGCTTCGTGGATCTCTTTCTCCTTCTTCTCAGCAAATCAGAATTGTTGTGTCTTCGGAAGTGTTTTGTCTTCAGAAGGCATGGTTGGAGTAAAGTTTTGGTTCGTAAATTCTGATTTATCATGCTTCCGATGCTTTCAAAATGGTAGACTATCCAGCATATGTGGCAGATTTGAAAGTTTTGTCAAACAGACTTGGTGTGAAACCTGTAGGTCATTATTCACTTACTCCGATGAGCTGATAGACGTTGTTGCTGTCAACTGCAAGTACCTGTGGTTAGATACCCTCAAAGCGCTATATGAGTGAGTATTTATTTTCCTCTCTCAATATATGTAAATTCGTTAGCCAGCTTTGTCTACTTTCCTGTCAAAAATTGTTTCATTAATTTGTGTACAGCCTATACTTTTAGTTAGCGAGTTTAATCACACGAGCCCATGCTCCTATATTCATCTAGGCTTTGAAGACCTGGTTTCTTTCAACACTCGTGTCGACGTTTTTGTTGGCCACATTTTAATCAGTCATTACAAGTTTTTAATGTGAATTCTATCTTGGGTCATTCCATTACAATAAGTCTTTCGAAAATCTTCTCCAATTCAAACCAGGCAGTGTTAACCAAACTTGATCTGAACCTTATAATTTGCGACCCATCCCCAAGAGCGTCCGTCGACAGCAAGAGTTTTGTAACGAATGCTATCTCCAACCTTCTTGAACTTTTTGATGCGCATGAACGTTCCAACTATTTCACAAAAGTTTTAAATGAACCGGTGGATATAAATTTTGTTCCCACAAAACTACTGCGGAATTTATTTTCCTTATCTTAAGATTTTAAGGCGTAGAAGGGAACTACTCTTCAAACTTGGCTTGCTTGAAGGCCTAAATTATCTCATTAACAAAAAATAAGATTGTCAGACTAGACGGCCTAATTTTCAGTCAGTTTTTGGTCCTTTTCCACATCGCATTATTCTCCTCCACTGCCCCAAATCCCCTATAGTTAGCAGATAGAGCCAGACGTGGTTGTTTTCGGGGCCGATTCCGTTCCATTTGATCTAGACAAATGCTACCACGCACAAACATCTTCATCTCTTGCTTACTCTTATGCATTTGGTACTGCCTCACACCATGATATCCTTAGGAAAACATATGCATGCGATTCTGTTGGTTGAGTTGTCTCTTCGTTTTCTTAGTTCTTTCTTTTTCGTATGCGGTTTGTCCTGCCTGGCGACCATGACTCTACCATCTCATCCCCAACGCTGAAGTACTTAAAGGTGTCGTTCTGCAGTTTCATCGCTTTTTATTACCACCGATGATGTAAAAGTCACCTAAATACTGCCTGAATGTTAAGTATGCTGAGGGTTTTGTTGGTTCCAATAGCAAAATGTGGTTAATGTCAAACCAGGCACGCTTATCCAGGGTTCTGAGCACCACTGAATTAATAATGGGAAAGTGCAGGCAAACAGGGTTATTCTTTATAAGGATCGTGAATCATGTCCTCCGTCAATGCATCATACAGTAGTCGGGAAGGCGTTACGCATGGTAAGGAAAATTGGGACTGGGAAGTTTGCTGGGTCGGATGTAGTAAACAGTATGTTGTTTAGAAAGACCTTAGTCACAATAGGCTGCTAACGTGAAAGTCGATAGCTTCACTCGTCTTCTGAACGAGGCTCTTCAGACGGACCCGTGAACTAACCTCGTTTACTGGGGGGCCGCGTTGCCAACGTCAAGCAGAACTATAGTGTTGTCCTTTAAATGGGCTATCGACGCACGCGATCAGTGGTATCTCCTGAAAACCTATCTATTGTGTTCTCAAATGCCTATTTCGTAGCGTTCCCTACAAGAGCGAGATTTTCATGTCCTTGCCGTTTGCGAATGGTTGGTATACAACTATTTTAAGAAGCAGGGTTGCTAAAGGACTGAGATAAGTCTACCTTGGCACCAGTGGATCGATAATCATACCTGTAAATAAATAGGAGTCTTTTTAGAACGTTTTTGAACTACGTCAGTCTCCAATGCATTTTATAATTTTCGGCAAGGCGCTTTACAAGATAGGGAAGCTCGGGAGATCTTTGCCTCACTAATAAGCGTTGAATCGCCCTTTCGGCTGCTAGTAAGGTCAACAAGGCAAAAAATCGAACATCAATTAACACTGTAAATCGAAGAATGGGTGGATAAGTTAAAAGCGAGAGCAATCGAAAAGAGCCCTAGAGAGAAGCAGTTTATTATAGAGAGAGAGAGAGAGAGAGAGAGAGAGAGAGAGAGAGAGAGAGAGAGAGAGAGAGAGAGAGAGAGAGGAGAAAGCAAACACTTCCTTCTCAGTCACCTATAAAGTCACAAGTATAGATGTGATTTGGTGGGCAATAGACAGTCATGCTGTCGGCGCAGTTGACCTGCCGAATCCGGCTTGCCAATGCCATGTGGTTTGCATAACTGCTAGGAGGTCATAAGTCTAACTTCGGATACCGACACTTCCCGCGACAACACCCACCCTCAAGAAAAACAGAGTAAAAGGAAATTGGAAAAAGTTCGAAAAAAAGATGACAAAACGCTATGACATAACTGCTCAGGGATTAGGTTTATTGCTTTTGAGGTTTCACCACTTCCTGTCTTGCCTTTCAGTTGACTGCGCAAAAAGGGCTCTCGAAATGAGAAAAGACAAAGCATTGTTGGCTATATAGCACTACCTGCTCAGCCTATTTATGGTCGCAGGCAGGCTTTTATTGTCTTCATCGCCTACTACGGCCATACGCAGGTTTACGGGGGCCAAGTAGATTCATTTCCGGAGATCTTGCGTTGAAGCATAATACGAAGGAAAAGAAGAACCTATGCAGTGCTTTGCGAACATAACGACGCATGCTTAGTGTTGACTCTTAGAGGGATCTAGCACCTAATGAGGCCTCAAACCGATTTCGGCAAAACCCATTAGTCAGGAAGGGGTGTGAACATGTGGAGGCATTCGCTGACGAAAGCTCACCGAGTTAGACCGGTAAGACGACCAGTCCATGATTAAATGGTTAAAACGTTGGACCTCTGATCAACAGGTCGCGGGTTCAAGCCTCGGCTGGTGCACCATTTGAGGTTGGGTATGACCAGCTGATGACGGCTAATGCGCCAAAAATGGCCATTCCAGTCTCCCTTGTCTTTGCCGACAATCATAATATGGAGACAATTCCTGGCTTAGTTGACATGCTAGGATGGGCAGGAACTCTGGGTGCTCCAACGTGGAAAAAAAGGATTCTCACTTCCAACCTGCACTTGGATCGCGAAACATTACCGTCATATAGCTGTGTAAATAGGTATTAATTCTAATGTGGTCCGAATTTCCAAATCCTCCCTATCTTTTCGATAAAATTTTAGCATTTTATAAACTTCGCGGAATTGACTTGGTTTATCTGACAACAGTTTGCGGGTAAATAGCTAACTTAGCTATTTTCTGGCACTACGAATAATATTCAAAAAAAATATTCTAATTTTTCATATGTGCATGCAAATATTAAATGCGTAATACTTACAGAAACAAGTAGTTTCTGAAGCGTAGTCCCCAAAGCATGTTGTCCACTTCTGTACTTTCTATGGCCTCGCGCGCCTGGAAGTATATCGATCAAGTTCAAACCAGTGACCTTGGTGGCAGGCCGACACGTGCACCAATGCTCTGCTATCACTAATGTGACAGCATCGACAAACAGGGCCTGAAGTGAGGAAAAGTAGATGCAATCGCGGGTGCATAAGCTGTGTTCGTCTGACGTTTCGGATTCCAACTGGAGCCCATCATTACGAGACAGTATCGGATACGGACTGATGTAGCAGCAGTGGAACTACAATTGATTAGTGTGTAACAGACAAAGCCCCACACACATCCAACCGTTGTTGCTTTAACCGATCTTTTTATTCTTTGGCCCAGTTTTCCAGAAATGATGTCGCTCGTAACTTGAGTCGATGGTTTCTACACAACCAATAGGGTTAAGTACATATCGTTACTCACAGTGTTTTCCATCCCATATTCGCATTACTGCATATTCTTTTCGAAGAAATGTTCATATCGTTATGAAAACACGTTTGTTTTCACACCCAAAGAGATACTTTTACAGTGATCTCGTTCAATCCCTCATTTGTTCTTTCAGTCGCATCCTTTACTACCCCTGTGTTTTCTACGTTTCCTAAAGCGAGAGATGATCTCCGCTTACTTGTTGTAAATAAACAGGTAGACCCATCCCTATATATACCTTCACGTCATGTCTAACTCAGCAAAATTTCCATCGTGTATGGATGATGGCCTAGCACGTCTTTTAAAAGAAATTGCTTTAGCTTCCTCGCCGCGAGCACCCTGTCCTTCCAACTCTATTGGCTGTGTTAGAAAGACCACGACTACCCCCTCCTGCCCGGCCGCTGCAATAGTGGTAGCGGCTGCCGGACCCTACTCCCCCCTGTGATAGTCCCTCGGCCGATCTGCGCTCGCAGTCACGCCCCACATTCAACCCGCCGCCCCCTATCCTCTCCTTGTCCCAGAACTTTATCAACCCGACCAACACCCGCGATTGGCTCGTCAAATTATCCTTTTTCTTAGTCAACGTTTCCCAACTGATCCTTCTGGATATATGCTCCGTTTACTCTACCCAACAGCACGTAAGTTGGCGCTTACTGCTGGAATTTCAACACCCACTTTAGCGTCAACCAAAGTATCCTAATACCCTTGTTTGACAATCAGCTGACGTCTGCGGGCGCATGAGCTCGATTCTATGAACTCCATCAGGCACCGCAGCAGACTGCCGACGTTTTCGCCCTTGAATTGAGCCAACTTGCACGCCTTACATTTCCTAACCTACCACAGGCTGACCGTGAGGAACATGTCCTCGAGCGTTTTGTGACTTGCCTGCCAATAGTTTTCTGCTTAACCCCCAACCTAACGATAACTCTTCAAAAACTGTTGCAGATAAGCTGGCTTTTATGCGCAGACAGGCCATCCAGCAGACAGTCAACACAAATTCACACAGGAATCCTCGGCCTACCCCGGCCCGAACTTTTTCTGTTATCCCTCCCAAGACAGACCACCCAGCAACAGAACGCTCTTCTCGCACGTTTCCCTAACCACAACTCCGGTTGTCAATACTGTTGGACCTCGAACCCGACATTGCGGACACCCCCATGTAAGTCCACTTTGCTCGACTTCGTTCCCTTAAATGTCTCCCCTTATGTTCCCGCTTTGATCCTATCCGTGATGCTGATTGATCGCCCTATAAGAAACTTTAGTCGGTACAGGTACTAACATATCGCTCGCTACCGCGTAGATGCCAAATCAGCACCTAATAAGCTGCATTGAACCGTTACCAGCGACACGTCAGCTTTGGGTCACCAACGGTACTCTGATACGCATCTCCGGTACCATTGCACTACAGTTCACGATCGAAAACAGCGCAACCCACAACTTCCTAGACGTCTCAGATATTCCGTGGCCTTCCGTCCTCGGGTTGGACTTCCTTACGGTGCACGACTGCACCCTTCATATTTGCGACAGACACCTTAACCCTCATCACCACAACACAGGATTACGATCTAGTGTACAACGCTGTTCTACGCGTTGTTGTCCTGTAGCCATCCCATTTGGACGATGTTATGCCTTCCCCTTCCGTTGTAGGGCCTGTGGGCTGCATGCAGTTAAGAGACCGTCTCACATCCTTCCCCGCATTGTTTACTTAGTACGCCACCACCGTCGATCGCACTCACATTATTCAACACACCATTGACACAAGCGACGCTAAGCCCATTTGGCAACCTCCATGGCACATACCCGTTCGATATCGCGCAGAGGTTGATAAGTTACTTGATGAGCTGTTATAAGCTAAGATTATTAAACCATCATCTTCTCCGTGGGCTTCCTCTTGTGCGTTAGTCTCAAAAAGGACGGTTCACTCATACTTTGCATCGATTATCGTCGCCTCAATGCAGTACCTGTGCACGACTCCTTCCCTCTTCCTCGTTTAGACGATACCTTAAAGCTGGGTATTGACAGGTTTAAATTCACCCAAACGACAGTCAAAAAACCGCCTTTACCGCCCAAGAAGGCTTATTCGGATTCCAAACGCTACCGTTTGCCTTTGTAACGCCGCAGCTACTTTTCAGCGCTGATGTATCATCTCCTACGTCCCCTCATTCCAGACAAATTTCTGGTCTATTTGGACGACGGCACTGTCTTTGGGCGCTCGATCGCCGAACACATCAATCTACAGGGAGTGATGAAGGTGCTGTGTGATACCGGCCTCATGCGCAATACTAATAAAGGCCTTTTCTTACCGAAGGAAGCACAATTCTTGGGTCACTTAATAACCCACGGTCGAATAACACACTTGCCAGACCGAGTACAATGCATTCGCACCTGGCCAACCTCAACCAATCAAACCGCACTGCGACGTTTCCTTGGCTTAAAGTCTCACTACAGAAGAATCATTCTTAATTTTGCTCACATCGCCAGTCCCCTTCATAAACTCACCGGGAAGGGTAGATAATAGACTTGGTCAAATGGGTGCGCACTTGCTTTCAATGACCTTCGTGCAACCCTCTGTTCGGTTCCCCTACTCTTTCCCTAATAGGAACAAGGACGCCCCGCCTTCATCCTAGACACCGATGCCAGCGGCTTCACCATAGACGTTGTACTCTTTCAGTCCGATAGCGACGGGGTAGAGCACCCCATCTGCTTTGCCAGCAACACACTAACCAAAACCCAGCGTACTTACTGTACTTTTTCGCAAGGAGCTACTGGTCACAATCTTTTTCCTACGTCAATTCAAACATCTATTAATAGGCCGACATTTCATTCTACGCACAGACCATGGAACCCAGCAATGACTGCGTTCTATTAAGGGCCTCGGGGACCATTTGGCACGGTGGCAAGAGTTTCTGCAAGATTTCGATTTTGATTGCCAGTATCGGCCGGGCTTGAAACACAGCAACGCGGGTGCCCTTTTCCTCTTACCCAAAACCGTCAGCGCAGACACGAATGTTCCCGCCGCTAATGTGAATGCGATAATAGTATCCGAACCTACACGCTATGCCTAGGCGTCTGCTCAGCGCAAAGACCCAGATACTGCCGTTATCTATAATCACCCCGACCGAGGGTCTTCGAACCCCTCTAAAAAGGACATGATAGGATCAAGCCAAAATTTTCGACTTATACTAAATCAGTGGCCTTATCTAGACATCGAAAATGAAATTTTATTTCTCCGTGACCTTGTTTCCAATTGGACCTGGCTTCCTCATTGACCCCATTCTCAATGACCTCCACAGAGAGCTGGACTATGGCGGCGAGCGCAGGACAGAGCTTGCCATTCCAGCACGCTTTTGGTGGCAACAGGTACGGTCTTCCTTTCAGCACTTATGTCATTCTTGCATCACTTGCGCCACCTTCAAATCCCCAACCCCTCGCTCCGAGTTCAATGCAACCCATGACCACCGGATTCCCCAGCGAGCGCGTCGGCTTGGATAGCATAGGACCTCTGCCGATCTCCGTATGCGGGTTCGAGTACATTCTGGTTATAGTCGACTACTTTACACAATGGGTTGATGTTTGGCCGCTTCTCCGCCAGGACGCAACGGCCACCACAAATTTCATCAATCGCACCTGGATCAGCCATTGGGGTGCCCCCTTATCCCTCCATTCTGACTGCGACTCCAACTTGGAACCACAGCTGCTACACGAGGTCTGCGAGATATGTGACATCCGGAAAACACACACCAATACCTACCATCCTGAGGGCAATGGCCTAGTAGAAAGAACGAACCACACCATTCACGATCTACTACTCGCGTTCTCTCAGAACGGCCACGAACACGACTGTGACGTTCCCTTACACCTTTGCCTCCTGTTCAGTTCACTTGACGGTTCCCTCCTTCACAGGATACACCACTCATTACCTTTGGACTGGCTGCGACCTCCGCCTCCCCACCTACCTCCTGTCGATATCTGAGCCAACCTCACGCCCTACGTACGCCACACAAAATAAGTGAAACCATCCGTTTGGCACATAATAGCTCGCACCGCCTTCGGAACCGCAACCTTACACCAAAAAGAACACTTCGATCGCCACCCATCCGGCGCCACCCACCAAATCGGTGACCTCGTGTTGCATTACACCCCTTCACTACCTCCACTAAATTCCATCAACCTTGTCAGTCATCCTTTGTCACTATAGATGTTCTAGCCCCAACCAATGCTCTCCGTGATACCATCTACCCCGACCTGCCCCCCCCCCCTTTACCACGCAATTACCCTACCGGGGCCGATTCCCGGTGTGAAGCCCCGATCATCCTGACGGACCACGTGCCCCTGGTCACCATAAAAGTTACCTTTCCCTCCAGCACCAGCGCTGTGGAAAGGGCTGCACCTCTCTTTGGCCGTGTTTTTTTTTCAGGAATCGTGCCACTCGAAACTTGAATCAACGGTTTCTGTGTCATCAATAGTTTCAAGTAACATATCGTTCCTCATGGTGTTTTCCGTCCCGTATTCATATTACCGCATATTATTTTCGAATAAATGTTCATATTGCTATAGAAACGCGTTTGTTTTCGCACCCTACGAGATACTTTTACAGTGCTCTCGTTCGATCCCTCATTTGTTCTTTCAGTCGCATCCTATACTACCCCTGTGTTTTATACGTTTCCTAAAGCGATAGATGATCTCCGCTTACTTGTTGTAAATAAACAGGTAGACCCATCACTATATATAGCTTCACGTCATGTCTAACTCAGCGAAATTTCCATCGTGTATGTATGATGAACTAACACGCCTTTTAGAAGAGTTTGTTGTAACTTCTTCGCCGCGAGCACCTCGTCCTTCTAACCCTATTGACCGTGTTATAAAGACCGCGACTGCCCCCTCCTGCCCGGCCGCCACAATGCTGGTGGCCTCACTAACTGCGAGGCAGCTATTGCATCGTTCATCCCATCTCGGTCTGTCTTCGCCTTTCACTGTCTGATCTGGTCGTGCCCCCTAAACGGGCAACGTGGTAAATGCGTTGGACCAACACGGGGGCCAAATTAGGGCACGGCAGGCGTTATTAGGGTTGCGCTCCCATAACAAATGCCGAATATGGAGGTGTGGTGGCACGCCTAGGGGCGGCTTGGGCTTAGGGTAACCAGCCGCGCCAGTCACTTGCGTCCTCTCCCATCTCCGGTCTTTTTGACTCTGTCTTGACAGTGGGCTCAGGTGGGGGAGGAGGAGAGAGTGCGGTAGATGCAGCGAAAGTCTAATATCACTTTGAACTAAATCACGCGCAAGTCACTGTCCCTGCTCCACTTTACCATGGAGCATACGGTGGACATCGTCGGACTATGACGGTCGAACTTTCGTGTCTGTCTGATCGGCCGCTTTGTAGTTTGGTCGGTGTGCCCCGCTTTGTTTGATCAGGGACAAAAAAAATATACGCAACGGGACGGCGACAGTGTCCGGGAATTTATCGGGGGCAGGGGAATGGGGGATTATGGTCAGACCATCTATCTGATGTGAATTTACATGATTCCAGGCTGCTGTTTATAGGCGTCGTGGTTGGTTGGAATGTATACTACCTTTTACAAATGCACTAGCATGTGTTCAGCGGAGGTCTGAATCCCCGTCTTTACTGCTCGCCTCTGACTTTATGAATTTTGCCAACTGTTTCTTTTGCCAGGATCTAGCCTTTCGTAATCAGTGGAATACGAAACGCAGCAAAAAATCCTACACGAAGTGACTGTGTTCAAGGAAGTAGCATAAATGCCAAAAACAACTATTCGGGGGCACATACGGTTAGCTTCCAGGTACAGAAGAAGGTAACAGTAAAAATTGAGAGTTCACCAAATGTTTGGTTGATGCACAAACCGAAAGAAATCAAAGGACCACCAGGGCGGTCTATAACCATGATCTATTGGGTCTTCGTGACTGCTGTACACGGACGGAATCATACGACCATGCGAAAAAAGGTGCGCTGCTAACCGGCAATACTAAACCCAAGAGAAAAGTGAGCACCGACACTTAACTGGTTTGACGTAGATAAAGCATAATTTAGCAATTGAAAACGACTTAAACACTGTACTCTTGCGTACCAATTATCGTCTTCACCTATTATATAAGCACACTGGTGAGTAGTGAGTTCACACGAGTATTGACCATTTGAACGTTTTGGACCTCAGAATTTTTGTTTCGGTCACTCCCTTGCGGGTAAAAAATATTTCGGTACACTTAAAGGTACAGAACGGATTCTTTTTCCTTCTTTAAAAATTTGAATGGGATCGGCTACCCTACCTGCCAACTATGACCAAGGTAGCTTAGAAACTCCCGAGTATATAAGTGCTGGGCATGGAATAGATTCTCATTGCAGTGTTCAAGCACAATAGCCCTCGACGTCTACAAAAGTTGGCCGACTTGTTCTAGGAGATGCGAAAAAATGGAAAGCTGTGACTAGATCGCCGCAAAGGCAAATGAATTCGGAGAGCCTGCCACGAATACCAGAGAAAATCACCAACCTATGAAATATGATCATATTCATCGTACTCGCCGGACTGCTGGTACGCAAGCAGTTTGGAAAAACTGACATAATTTTGCACCTGATAAAGGCAAAAGGAGTGCATAAACTGTGATTGGCTCCGTAAAATCTTGAAGTCAAGAGAATAGATAGAGTCCGGAAGCCTATGACTAATATTTTTCGCACACCAGTTTCACACGTATAGAAAGCCAAAACCATGACGATAAAATTCCACACTGTGGTATGCCTCTACGAGTCTCCAAAGTAAAGAAACGTGACCGGCTAACTTATAACACTGCAGAATAAAGCGCTTACACCATCGAAAGTTCAATCTTCTCGAAGGAAGACATCCACCGTTGGTCCTTCACCGCGGTGGCTGCAGGACAGTGACTTATGCCTGAATTAGTATAAAGTGCCAGCAGATTTCAGCTGCATAAATCGCATCCTCTCCTTCTCTTTCACCTGGGCTGAATGGTAAAACAGGGTTGGGTAAGGGTGCCTTGTATGGCTGCCTAAACAGGACACGTGAATAGGAACCACCCTGCCCACTTAAAGCATGTGGCTTTGTTATAAATTTCAGGAAGGGTAAATATTCCCGCGCCTGAACGCCAAACACTAAGACTAAATAATAACCTATATCTTAACCCTAGCCCTACCGTAAACCACAGCCCTATAGTTAACACGAACCCAAATGTTAACCCTTAGTCTAATCCTGAACCTAACCCTAACTTCGCTCTTAATCTTAATGCTTACCCTCACCTTAATCCTAGACCTAATTTCTTCCGAATTTGGCGCATATGTAAATTTATTGCGGGCGGTTTCTATCCCGGTGTCCTATTAATGCGGTCATACAAAGCATCCTTTACCCAGGCTTGGTGAGATCGAAGGTGGACACGTGCATAGTAGCTTTTACAGTTAAACGGTCCGTTAACACTTACCACACACGTCTGATCCGCATCAAAATGACCAGATTTTCACAAAACCAAGAAGGTAGCTCAGATATCATGGTCATAAGTGTCACCAGGGCTGCATTAAAAAGGAACCCCGGAGTCCGATTCTCAGTTTGCCAGTCAGTCGCTCTACGTACTTCGTGCTTTCTGACGATGTCCATCGTATGCGCCACAACAGGGTTGACACGGGTACTGTGAGGTACGCGTGAATTAGTTCATAATGGTAACAGGCTTGCGCAGCATCTACAACACTCCCGCTTAACTCACTCACCTGTGCCCGAAGTCAAGACAGAGCCAAGCAGACTGTAGGCGATATCAGGCGAACGTGGTTGGCACAACACGAGGCTGCGCATAGTAGGCATGCCGCCAACTCTCTCGATGTCTGAAATGCCTTGTGGGTTCTGTCCTTAGTTGGCCTCCGTATTGGTTCGGCGGACCTACTACGTGGCCATTGTTGAGGCGTACCCACATGCACACGGCAGTTCGACCGCCGTAGTCCGGCAATGTCCACAGCTGGGTGGTGCAGGGATGGCGTCTGGCGCTGAATTATAGCGAGATCGGACTGTTTATGCACCTACCTCACAATCACTACGGACACTAAGCCCCTCCCCCCTCAGCTGGCAGCCATGACCTCTAGCGCGTCGTACTAGGCTTGAAATGCGTTAAATTTCTGATAGTGAGGAAGGCGCCGGTGATCCGTGTTGATTCATACTCTAGAGTCGGCATCACTCTCACTTCTTTCGGCCGCGTACGAGTTAAGTGTGCTAGCCTGGCAACCAGCCGAGGATAGGAGCAGAGTCGGTGGCTAACGGATCTACATGTACCGTAATGACCAGGTCAGGCTCAACGTTACACCTAGGAGCATGCTTTCCACGGCTGTGAGAAATGCCTGCTCTATTTGTGTGGCAGGTGATGCGCGGTGAGGGGGCTGTACGTAGGTTGTTCATGGCCTGGTCTAGTGAGGTATGATGTTTCCGCTCAGATTTTCATGGAGCCGCATGAGGCTGAGTAAGCCCATGCGGTGACTAAATTGCCATGGCAGTGGGAACAGGGGGAGGCGGATGTGATGGGTACGCGGCTTCTGACACTGGGTCGTCAGTCTCAGTGCGATAGATTCCCAAGCAACCGGCCAGGCTGATGCAAGATGCGAAGGTGCGATCGAAAATGGGAGACAGGTTGAGATCAAGCCCGCATTGCTGGTAGGGGTGTGGGAGTGTTCTCGCCGGTGGTAGGGTGGGTGGATGTCGTTGTGCGGGTGTTGTGGTATTGGCGGTGGTCGGCGGGGCATCGGCAGTTTTCTCGCCGGTGATGATGGTGGCCAATTTCAAAGGTTTCGGGGTTGTGGTAGTGGTGCTGATGGCGGTGGAGGTGCGCAGAGAAGCTGCCGCGTTGGTAGTGTGATGGGTCCGGGGATGTCCTACGAAAGCGATCCATTTGGCATCTAGAACACAGTGGAAGGATTTGAGTGCTGCGGTTGTTTTTCCGCCATTAAAGAGTCTTGATAACCGATCTTTTGACTTGGACCGCGGCGGTCCGGTTGGTTTCCTAGATTACTGCTCCAGACTTCGCTGCTGTCCTTGAAGTCAGTCAATCTTGGGTGAGGTCCTCCTATATCTCCGTACAGATTTGTAGACCCTTGTGGGGGTCCGACTGTTATCCTAGTAGCAAACAGCCATAGCAATGTTGACGCAGAAGAGTTGCTTGAGTTGACGCTTGTCATTAAGCGTCTTAAAATGGCCTCTCCAGCGCAACTATAGCTGTTTCAGCATAAGTTGGATGTTGTGGATTCTGGTTAGTTCGAAGTTCTGTCCTGCCACCTCAGACGGAAATGGTTGAGTTTTGTGGCATGGGTGGCGTAAACGGTCCATGTCTCCAGCAGGACGAAGGCTTTGTACATCCACAGTTTTAAGTTCAGATTTAGGCCACGGTGACTTCCGAATGAAGCCTGCAGCTGACCGAATGCCGGTTTAGTTTTGGAGATGCAGTTGGCTGCGTCATAGTTGACTGTGGCATTGTTTGTGATTTCGTTGCCTGCGTTGAGAAATTTTCCCCTGCTCCGGGCCGAAGTCCATTCGTGTTGGACTTAAGCCTAGTGGTTTGGTGCTCTGATGCTGATTGATGGATCAAAACCGTTTTCGTCGTGCTGATGACCAATTTGAAGGTGGTGCAACCAGAGCTTAACAGACCCATGCTTCTTTGTATATCTGTTTCCGTTGTGGTGTTTAGTGCGCAGTCTTCCGCACTCGGGTCATGTGCAGTGGTTGTGGGTGCTCGCGTTGATACCTTAGTACATCGAATATTAAGAAGCTGGTTGTTGTTCCTGTAAGAGATGTCGATCCCACGGCTCTCCTCAAGATTAGTTGTTACGGCGCGGCCCATGGCGAAACGACAGTTCGACCGTCGATTTCGACGAGGTCCACCGTATGCTCCACACCAGGTGGTGCAGGGACGGTGACTTGCACGTGAATTAGTTTTAAGTAATAGTAGCCTTGCGCTGCAGCTAACACCCTCTCTCCTCCTCCCCCACCTGAGCACGGTGTCAAGACAGAGTCAAGAAGACCGGATATGGGAGAGGGCACAAGTGGCTGGCGCAGCCGGAGCCGCCACTTGGTGTACCACCACACCTGACACGGATCCCACGGAGTGGGAGTGCCATAAAGGCCACATTAAGAAGGAGCCATTGCAGCCTGACCCTCAGTCCGCCAGTCAGCCACTCCACACAAAACACACATTGGGCTGACCACGCGGTTCGAGTTATCCCGTCAGTTGGCAACCTTCAAAGCCAGGGCTTTTAGCGCACCGTGATAGTTTCAAGCGCGTTAGATTGTTTATAGTGAGTAAAATGTGCTGAGCTGTCGACCTCACTCTCTCCCCCACCACCACAATCAGACCACCATCCGAGCCGGTCAATTGTCTGATGTGGGAGTGAGCGCATTGGCTGACGGGTCGGCATACCCGTCTTCGCGCGCCACAGCATGACCTGGCCCCCATAACGCACACACCATTATTCACTTACTCAGGGGATATGGAGGAGCCATCACCGTCTGACTCCCAGTCCACTGGTCAGCTGCTCGACACACACAGCACATAAACTGGGCCAACGGCTTGGTCTGGTGTAAGCGTCAGATTGGCAGCCTTCCAAGCCACGGTTTATAGGAAGCCGTAATTTTATCCGGTACATTATGATGATTGTGCAGGTGTAGTCTATGTATTAGTGTAGATGGTGTGCGCTGATGTGGCTTAGCTTCCGGTGGTTAAGCGCAGGTTTTCTGTGAATGTGCATGTGTCCGAATAGGCCCACGTGGTTTGTAAATGTGCGGGAGCAGTGAGGGCAGTGGAGGCGGGCGCGGCGACTGTATGTCGGACCCCAAGGCACTGGTTCACCAGCCTCCGGCGATGGATTCGCAGGTGACCGACCAGGCTGATGTGTGAGTTTAAGTTGCGGGCGCATTGTGGGCAGGATAATTTAGTAGAGGCTGGGGGATATCATTCGTGGTAGTGGGGGTGGCAGTGGCGGTAAGAATAACAGGAGCGGAGGGTGTGCATGATGTATCGGTGTTGTCGGCATTGCGGTGAATTCTGCTGTCATGGATGCGCATGTGACCGAATAGGGCCATGCGATGAGTGAATGCGCGAGGACAGTGAGGGCAGTGGAGGCGACGATCTCTGCTGTGTGATGGTGCTCCATACACTGGCTCACCGGTCTCTGTACGATGGATTCGCAAGTGACCGAACAGGCCTATGCGTGAGGTGAATGTGCGGTCACATTGAGGAAAGTTTAGTAGAGATTTTCCATCGCTGATGGTGGTGGTGATGGTAGTGGTAGTTGCGGTGGTGGGGGTAACAGGTGATGAGTAGAGGGATGTGGTCTCTATGATGGTGGGAGTAATGGAATTGATGCCAGGAGTGAGGGTGGGGGAGTCTGAAGGAGGTTTGGCAGAATTTGACGTAGAAATTGGAATTGTCGTATTGTTGGTGCATTGCGTCCGAAGATGTCCAACCAGGCCGATTCTCGCGCGGAAGATGCGTTGACAGCGCGGGCATGTTGGCAGGGCCTGGGCATAGACGATGTTGGTCCGGGCGCTGGTGACTTTCGTGCCGCTCTTTGGGCCTTGGCGGCGGTGATCCGGTTGGTCTCATAGATTGCTGAACCAGTCTTCACGGATCTTCTCCATGCCGGTCTATCCAGGGCGAGGTCCTCCCAGGTCACCGGGTTGATTTGCAGTTGCTTCAGCGATTTCTTCATAGTGTCCTTGTAGCGTAGTTTTTGACCTCCTTGCCGGCGAGAACCCGTAGCGACATCTCCGTAGAAAAGTCGTTTTGGAAGTCGCTCGTCCACCATTCTTACCAGGTGGCCGCTCCATCGCAGTTGCACTTGGATCAGCAAGGCGTGGATGCTGAGGACTCCGGTCCGCTCCAGGACTTCCGTCTCCCGGGATCCTGTCTTGCCATTTCAGCTTCAGTATTCTGCGGAGGCAGCTGAGATGAAAGTGATTCAGCTTCCTGGCTTGGTTCGAGTAGACGGTCCACATTTCCGCTCCAAAAAGGAGTGTCGTCAAGACGACGGCCTTGTACATCTTCAGTTTGGTTTTCAGGTGAATACCGTGGTGATTCCACACGGAGGCCTGCAGCCGGCCGAAGGCCTGACTAGCTTTGAAGATCCGTTGGGCAACCTCGTCATCGATTCTCGTGTTGCGTGAGATCGTGCTTCCTAGATAAGCAAAGGTTTCCACGTCTTTGAGTTGAGCACCGTTGAGCATTGTATTCCGCGCTGGGTGGCGGCTGGGGCATGACAACCGTTTTGGCTGTACTGATTGTTTATCCAAAATCAGCGCAGCCTGCGGCGAAGAGTTCCATGCTCCTTTGCATGTCCTCCTCCATCAAGGTGTTAAGGGCGCAGTCGTCCGCAAAGAGCAAGTCATGGACTTTATTCGTAGACACGCGCGTTGAAGCCTGCATACGCTGACTGTTGAGAAGGTGCCCGTCAGTTCTATAGGCGATGCGGATACCAGGCTGCTCATCACGGTAGGCGTCCATCATCATAGCCGAGAACATGAGACTGAACAGGGTGGGAACCCATACGCAGCCCTGCTTCACTCCGTTGGTCACTGCAAATGCTTCGGATACCGTCCCGTTGTCAGTGACGGGCGCCGTCATCCCGTCATGAAGCTGACGCATCATGTGCGTGAATCGCTCAGGACAGCCGCATTTCTGCATGACTTTCCACAGTCCGTCACGATTTCACCGTGTCAAAGGCTTTCGTTAGATCTACGAAGGTAGTATATAGGTGAGTTCGCATCTCCTGGCACTTCTCTTTTAGCTGGCGGGCGGCAAAGATCATATCGGTTGTTCCGCGGTGTCGGCGGAAGCCACATTGGCTTTTCCGGGAGCAGACCCTGCTCCAGGTAACCGTTTAGACGATTAAGAAGGAGACGGGTGAAGATCTTCCCGCCGATGTTGAGCAAGAAGATGCCTCTGTGATTATCACAGAGTTGCCGGTTCCCCTTCAGTTTGTAGAGATGGACGATGGTCGCGTCTTTGAAATCCTGAGGGACTTGCCCTTGGCGCAACATCTCCTGGAAGAGTGTTGTGAGGTCTGCCATCAGCCGGGGCCCACCGTGCTTGTAGACTTCCGGTGGGATTGCGGCGGATCCTGGTGCTTTACTGCTGGAAATCTGCTGCACGGCTCGGATGGTTTCTGGTAGGGAAGGTGGCAGATCCTGGTCATTGTTCGTGTCCACTTGAGGGAGCCGGTCAATGGCAGCATCGGAGATGGCTGATGAGCAATTAAGGACACTTCTGAACTGCTCGGCCCAGTGCTTTAGAATTTGCGATTTCTCTGTCAGCAGTTGTGTGCCGTCAGAGCTGAGCAGTGGCGCGGTTCCCTTGATACACGGGCCGCAGATGGCCTTGATGGCTTTGAAGAAGTTTTTCATTTCATTGCGGTCCGCATACCCCTGGATTTCTTGAGCCTTTCGGATCACCCAGACATCCTGCATCTCCCGCAGCCGTTGCTGTACAAGGCGCCGGCATCCGAAGAAGGCTGCTTTGCTGGCCTCAGTCCGAAGGTCCGTGTAGGCTTTGTTTAGTCCATTAATCTCCACGAGTAAGTTGCTGATGTCGGCGTTATTGTCGTCAAAAAAGTCCTGGTGTTTACGGCGTGCGCATCCCAGGACTTCGAGGGCGGTGGCCTGGATGACATTTCGCAGTTGACACCATCGTGTCTCCACGGTAGCATTATCAGCTGGAGCATGCAGGTTCTCCAGGTTATAGGTTATTTGGTTGCTGAAATCAAAACAGTGAGCAAGCAAATTTAACAAAAGAGTATTTAACTTACCTGGCGGTCTCTAAACCTGGGACCTTCGTCGGGGTTGTAGTCGGAGCCTCATCTGGGAGATGACGAGGCGGTGATCTGTCCAACCATCGGCATCGCAGATCGCCTTGGTTACCAGCACGTCCTCTCGATCTCGCCTCTGGACGAGAAACTAGTCCAGCAGATGCCAGCGCCGCGATAGAGGATGCATCCACGTGGCTTTCTCCCGCGTCGGAAGGCGGAATAAGGTGTTGGTCAGCAGGAGACGGTGTTCCGCACACGTGCGCAGAAGAAGGAGGCCGTTATCGTTACAGCTACCGAGACCGTGGGGACCCAGCACTCCCTGCCAGGCAGCGTGGTCCGTCCCGACGCGGGCGTTGAAGTCACCAAGGACAATTAACTTGTCCACCTTCAACACAGTCGCACGCAGAGCGTGCAGGTCCTAGTAGAATTTGTCCTTCGCCGCATCAGAGCTCGTCATTGGGGGAGCGTAGGCGCTGATGATGGTGGCGAACTGGTCTCCCCGAAGAGGCAGACGGAGGCTTATCAGGCAATCATTGACAACCTTCGGCAGACAGGGAAGACGTCCCACGATGTCGTTCCGAATGGCAAAGGCAACACCAGCATCGCGTCGCTCTGCCTTTGGCCGGCCGCTCCAGAAGAAGATGTAGCCGGCACCCACCTCATCCAGCTGACCCTGCTCAGAGAATCGGGCCTAGCTGAGATTAGTACTGTCCACCTTGTAGCGCACCAGTTTCCGAGCGACTAGTGACGTCCTCCGTTCCAGCCGGTTGCTCCTAGGATTGTCGAAAAGGGAACGAACATTCCAGGCTGCTAGTGTGAGTGGACTCACTCGAGTAGCCTAGAGGGTATGGCGAGGGGGATGGGGACGGGGGGTATTGTTGTTTGTTTGAGTTTTACGACCGCGTGATTTGCGATCGGCGAGCCGCGGCCGGCTGCAGAAGACGTGATCACCAGCATTTGTTTAAAGCACATTTTCTAGCCACTTCCTCAGCGAGGAGGCAAGCAGTGCTGTCCCTAAATAGGGCTGCTGGGACATCCCAGACGGCTGCCAAACTCGTCTATGGGTCACGGTTTTGTTTTAGTGGGAGAACGACCCGAGTTAGCCTGGGCCGCCTACGGGGTTGCTGTCGCCCCCACCGCAGGACTTTTTGAGAGGGGGGAGGTGGGAATTTCGGGAGTCAGACATACCGGGTGTGGCGGCACACAAAACACCGGAGACCCTCACCTGGTTTAGCCCGCCGGTCGTGACGGTTGCCCAGGATGTGGCCGCTGGGAAGAACCCAACTTCGAGGAGCCACAGGTGAGAGTTGGGTACCAGTTAGTGGCGGCCACAGGAGCATTCACCACCTGTACGAGACAAATGGAGCGACCAAATGCTATCTGTATAGTGCTACCCCTAACTAGTACCCCTACACCCCCCATGGCGAAACAACGACTTAGCCACGCTTCGTGCCAGCCGCAGCATTTTGACTCTGGCAGCCAATTAACGTGCGCAGCAGTATAGAGCACGCGCGATGCTTTTGCTCACCTTGCGGCAAATCGAATATTCATATTTCGCCAGTAAGGGATTCTCGCGCACGAATCGGCCAATCAACAGCCGCTTTACCTTCAACTGGATGCTCCTGGAACGCTCATTACGATTTGGCATGCGATAAGCCAGAATGTTCCAGAACGCACAGGGCACCGAATAAATGAGGCGATTTGGGCTAAGGCCAGAACCCCTGTGTTCGCAGCGTGAGAATAAACTTGTCTCCCGAACCGGCACTTTCGCTTCTATAGTTCGTGCCCTATCTCCTGAAATCTCATGGATTTCGTGAGAAAAGGCCCGTTGTGCGAAATCAGACTACACGGCATGGCTGGCAATAATACCCGACTTCTTACGGTTTCGTATCAACCAAAAAGGGTAAACGAAGTGCTTTTAGCAGGCCAGACGACATGGACTGAAGAAAGACTTCTTATAAAACACGTATATCTTTTGATGTGAAAATTCAAAAACGCCTTGCGTGCATTTCTGAAGTCATCCTCAGCCTCCATTGCATCCGAAACCTAACTTATAAGTATTGTAACAGCATGCTTTGTTCATACAACGGGCCATGCAAGCGATGTGCTGGAAAAACACGTGGATCAGATAAGGGCACGGCGCACGTTATTCGGGTTGCCTAATCCCTAATTAAAACAACTAGGGGTGTGGTTGTACGCCTAGGTGCAGGCTCATACTGAGCCAGCTATGCACGCCCAATCCCACATCAGATGAATGACCGACTCGGGCAATAGACTGGTGCATGGGGGAGGGGAGGAGAGTGAGGTTGACTCTTGGTACTCCGTCCCCGTAGCACTCAGCGCATATTCCTCACAATAAAAAATCTGACGCGCTTCTATCAAGGTGCACTAAACGCCGTGGCTTAGAAGGCTGCCAACTGACGGGATACGACTGTCCCCTTCTCAGACCGGAGAGTCAGGCTTCAATAGCTCCTTCTTAATGCGGACTTTATGGCACTCGCACTCAGTTGGGACCCAAGCCGTTCCTTTCCTGTTTATGTGAAAACCTGGGCAACTGTGCACAGATCAGGCGTGTTGGCACGCGCAGACGGGCCTTTAGGCGGAATCGCTTATACGCTTCTCCCAGCAGGAAACTGGACTAGGAAGCCTCCGTCAGGCAGTACCAGCGATATTGTGTTAAATTCCAGGAAACGTGAATATTCCCGGGTTCTAAGCCCAACACTGAACCCAACTCAAACCTTAACCGTAACTCTAACTTCCCTGGAATATAATGCAAATCCACATGTATTACCGCCGGTTCCTGACAAGAGGGGGTTCAAGACTGCTTCACCTTGTCAGTCACTGAGTCCTATGTCGACTCCGGTCTTTTTGAATCTGTCTTGACACCATTCTCACATGACTGAGATAGGAGGGAGTGCAGTAGAAGCTATACAAGTATAATATAACTCTAAGCTAGTTCACGAACAATTCACCATCCTTGTGCCGTATTGTTGGTAACGACGCTCGCATTGGATTACGGTTTTCCCGACCGGGATAACTAAATCTCAGGCTTAACTGCCATCAAGGAGTGCTTCCGTTGTCACGGTTTGCCCAAAAGCCATTCATCGTGAAGGTTGCCTGTCCCTTGTCACATGTGAAGATGATAATCTGTCTGTCTTGTTTACGTAGCTTAGCTGCATCCACTTCAGTCGGCAATGGTAGGCTTGGTGGCGTCTACCGGAGAGGATTTAGAAATATAATCCAATCAAACGACGGCTTATTCAGCTGCACGTGATTTTGGCCTCATTGCCCACGCGCTTAAACGATGACAGGAAAGACGAAGTAAAAACGGATATGATAAGGTGTCGGTTTCAGAGATGTTTGGGGGTGGGGTCAAGGGATAGCGAGGGATGGGGTGAGGTAAATCACGCATTCCCACCTCCCGTCCCTCCCCCACGCACTGAGAGTAGCATAGGCAACACGTCATAGCGTGCAGTTGAACAACATCATACGACTCGCAGCGGCCTTGTAGTGAGTAATTGTTATTTAATCGTAACTCTTCTACGTGCTCTCACCAGGCCAACACCCACAATTAGGGAATCGACTATCAAACACCCCCTTTAGGGTTTTTCTACACATTTCCACGATTGGGCAAAATGCAGGTTGGCCATGAGATTTGACAGTACTCGTCAATTCTGTCTCGTGTGCAACATTGGCTTGGCGTAAAATTCTGCTCAGCAGAGAATGTTTTAAGTGGTGGATAGGTTATACGCGGTCTGGCTGAACGCTGCACCTTGTCCTCTGACGGTTTGACCGTCAATGTTGACCATGCACCCCGCAGTATGACCGCTCCAGGGCCGGTGATATGCGCCCTAAAGTTTAACTCATAATGGACTTGCGCAGCATCTGCCACACTCTCTCTTGCCTCCACATCTGGGCTCATATGAAGACAGGGTGAGGAAGACCAGAATTGGGAGCGGACCCAGTGACTGACATGACTAAACAGTCCATATGTGCGTGCCACGTACGCATGGTCTACGCACGATGCACCGGGTTTTCACACAAACGCGAAAAGGAGGGTGGCTCGGATTCCCATGCAGTGTGACTACCATGAGGGCTCAGAAGAAACCATTGCAGCCTGACCCTCCGTCCTGAGAGGAGGACCCTCTTTTCCTGTCACTTGGCGGCCTCCCAAGGCACGGCATTTAGTGCACCGTGAAAGTTTAAAAACGTGTCAGATTCCTCATAGGGAGGAACGTGCGCTGTGTGTGGTCGGCTGCACTCTCTCTGCTCTATCCCAGGCACCAGTCCTTTGGTCGAGTCGGCCAGTCATCTGTTACGATGATTGGGCTCAAGTGGCCGGCGGTGTACGCGTGCCGTACGCGACCTGCACCCTCATCCTGCACATTAAACTATCTTTTCGCACAAAATTATTAGTCTGTTTGGTTCTCACATGCGTTCAAGTACCAAAGTGACCATATATGCGTGAGTAAACGAATGTTCAAATGCAGTAAGCAAGAAACCCTTCCTGGTGTAAGTAGTTTTGAGGAATGGTTAATGTCGGAGGGGAAAACTAACTACTATCTTTCAAAGAATTTAGGATTAATTTTTCATTTAATTATTATGTAATTTACGAACATGAGCCGGGCAAATTTCTTGGGTCGCCTATAGTCGCTCTATCGCCCACTTGGTTCAGATTTTTTAAAACTGGATAATCCGAAGTGTTGGTCAACGTTTTGAAACTGAATTGCCAGAGACTGAAATTAAAGCTAAGCCTCCTGCGTTGATTACTATAACTTAAATACAAGTTAAGTTGCGTCCTTTATCTTCTGGTTGATCGTGTTAATCGACCTAATACACATTTCGAATGCAGAATCATTAGCCCTGGGGACAGTGCAGCAACCTACTCAGAGGAAAAGTTTTCTCTAAGGACATGCAATAACTGTTTGCTGCAATATTTCGTGTATATCCCTTGGCAACAGTAAACATGCTTTCATTTCTTAAGTAAAAATTATAAAAAACATAGGAAATCTTGATATGCATGAACAACGTGCTTATAAAATTGAGCGTTATGACCACTGGCGCAACCAACACCGAAAAAAACAAACGATTTGTGTGGCAACACAGGTTTTGATGGATTTTGTGTTAGATTGGGGTTTAAAGTACTATTACAGATAGGTTTAAAAGTGAGGTCAGAGCTATAGTTAACTGTAAGATTAAGGTAGGCCTAGATTTTGAGTAAGGTTTAAATCTAAAGTTCGTTTATTCTATGGAATAACGCACATGAAGTCGTCTTTTTTGTTCTCTTGCAAGTTCCAATCTTAGGAATCTGCTTGGATTATTTTTGGGTTTAGGTCATGGAGAGTTTCTTTGACGGTGGGCTTTTGAAATTGAGCCGCCATCTTTTCTGCTGTCCATTTGCATGTGAATCCTCGTATATGTACGTCGATTGGCCTAGTTCACCCATGATATACTGTATTTTAACCCTATTTGTTTATTCTAACAAAAAAATTAGGTCATCAGCGCACAACGCTGGTACCATTTTTGAAGGAAGTCCAAATTGATCAATATTTTGAGACGCATTCAAGGACGATTGTTCATGGTGAATGGAGGACCTTTTGCTGAAAGTTTTGGAATTTTACATTCAAAATAAAGCGTAGCTGTCTCGCTCTCAAACACAATAGGCCTTGAAAATACTCTTACCCCTTCCTCTTATGGAAAATTTCTAGGTTCATTCTTATTCAGCCTTCAAATGCATTCATCAACATTGACACCACAAACACATTTGCATTGCGTCCCAAGAAATTCGTGCTTACGTTCACAGTTAACAGTGTTTTTCCATTAGACGGGTAGTTAAAATTAGTCTGCTGTTCGCTCAACATCGCACATTAACGTCAAACGACGGAAAGTTCCAGACACACACTAAGCTCAACTAAGAAAGATTTAGGTTTCTACCAATGTTGTGAAGTAACTGATGTGCATGTCTAACAAAGGCTATTGCGTCCACGTCTCGTTCCGCCTAGCGCATCCTGTGCAGTCTAGCTTCTCAGCGCATCGACTGCAAAACCCATAGAAGACTGTGCTGGGTTTCTTCGCACAACAGAACAGTTTTATAGCTTTGGCACGGTTGGATTTCACATGATACGAACGGGCTTCGAGAATTGTGACATCAAAGGCGGATTATCTTTTGTTGTGCAGGGTTCACGCCACCCGGCTTAGACGAGATTCGAACTAGAGACTTTTCATACCTCTACGTCCCCACAGCCACTGAGTGCTGTTGCTGAGTAATTACTAATGGCACCTGGAAGCAGTGGATAAATATATTAAGACAGTTAAATTTGACATATTTCAGCGTATTCCATTCACCCCGGGCTTATTCAGAGGACTTTATAACCACGTTAAACGCTACCTCAAAATATACAAAACAAATGACTATCCTCTGTTGAGAAATGGTTTGTTTGAATATAAATGTAAGGTCCTTATTTTGACGACCTAACTAATGATGCAATGAAATGTATTTTATTTTGCCTATCCGTGTATAAGACGAGGTGTGGAAACAGCCAAGAAATATAATATCGCTTTGAACAATACTTGGCCTGTTAAGGCTACAGTGGCGGTACAACTTACTACAGTTGTACAAGAAAATAGAAAAGGCTGACAGTCATTTGTTTAGTGTATAGGCCTGGTTCGGATAAGTGCACTCGAGATATGGTCGGTTCTAAACGAGGGTAAGGTTGGGTGTGAATGAGTGTGCCAGATGGAGTCAGCTTTGTGAGGTTAATGAATTATTCCCGTGTTTGTGTACGCCTGCGGTTGATGATCCCCCAAACTGGAGGCACGTGTATTTCACCCACTCGAAAGTGACGATCACGGGATTGCTGGTGTGTTGTCCGTGCCAGGGGCAAAAAACCTACGTACGTTGAGGTGCACACAGTTCTGCCCAGATGGCGAACAGGGAGTGAGGGCGAGTCGGGAGAAGAACTGATGAACCAGTGGACTGGTGCACCTGCAGGTGGCAGAGCACGCGTCGATTGTGAAGGGAGGGGGCGGTGCAAAGGTTAACGCTGCCGTCCCTGCAGCCTATGTACTTGAATTTACCACGAAGCTCTAAGGGTCATGGTATGGAAGGTTGCCAACTGAGGAGAAGACTCGGCCCTCATAGTGAGGGTTTTGGAGTGACTGAAGGACTTAAAGTCGGGCTCAATGACCCCCTCTGAATGGCGACAGCATAGCGCTCTCACTGACTTGAGATCCGAGTCGACCTTGCGGACGCCTGATGTGTACAGTTGGGACACACGTAAACGGGCTGCTTAGCTTGGACAGCACTGAGTTCAATGCCATCACGGGTGGTTTGACAGGCTGACTGGCTCATGAGAGAAGGAAGACAGAGAGACCAAAACTGGAGCATCCGTAATCACGGCGTATCCCAATATATTCCTCACTATTATATAGCTGATGCACGTAAATCGATCATGATACGTTAAAAGACCGTAGCATGATAGGTTTCCAACTATCTGAATAACTCCGTCCTCATAATCAGTGCTGCTAGTGAATGGAGGACAATCAAGCTGCAATATTTCCACCTCACTATGGTCTCTATGGCGCTCTCATGCAAGTGAGCTCCAATCTATGCCCTTCAATTTTGTGAGCCTGGTAAGTTGTGCAGTAACCAGCTCCTGTGTGGGACGCGTAGTCTGGCTGTTTAGCTCTGTCTGCCACTGCATGCGAGCCCACCTCTGATATTGCCTTGCCATCAGCGCCTGGTATGTGAGGGAAGAGAAAGTGCAATAGGCACTATACAAGTCTATCCCAATATACTTCACGGGCAAATCCCGAGTTTTGCGCCTCCCCCCTCCATGGGGCGCACTGTGGACGTTGTCGAACTGTCACTGTGGCCGACCTACAGTCTCAGTGCTGCTCACTTGAGCGGAGATGGACCCTCTGACTGACCGGGATATGGTAGCCTTCGCATAAATTTCCGGGAATTACTGCAGGCAAAATACATTTGTCTACAGTAGTCGATCGTGGAAAATAGCAGCGAGGCTAATTGTTTAATTTCTTTTGTTCTCTTTGCCGCAGTGAACTTCATCCTCTCCATGCTGTCTTCCAGCCTTTTGACTTGCGAGACTCTGCTTTGTCTACTGTCTTACAGCAACCGTGGCGGAAGCTTCTGTGTAAAGTGTTCTTCTGAAGTGAGCGGATTTTGTCTGCTGTCATCTTCCGCAGGACTTTTTCTTGGAGGATTTTGCTGCGATAGATGGTTGCTTCGCAGGAAGAAAACGTCTGCAGCAGTCATTTAACTTTGACGTGCGTAATGGTGTATCAAACTGACTGAGGGAACAAAAGGCTCCAACCATCTCAGGAGAAGGAGCAGAAGATGCCACACAAGCTACTTCGAAGGTGGATGAAGACCCCTGAAAACCACACATGCTTCAACAGGGCCGGTGCCCAACTAGTTGATCCCAGCGCGGAACTAAACGCTTTATGTGTCTGCACCGGCACGAAGAAACACGGAATCAGATGGTTTGATGGATCTCTTCTCAACTATCACAACCCCAACAAACGTTCTATCGCCGCTCGAAGCGGATACAAACAAAGCGCTTCAAAGATAAGGCAATTAACACGTTTCTGGTAGGTCTTTTGTACGAGAAGCTGTCGTCAGGCCAGAGTTGAACTACCATGTAAAAGCAGAAGCTCTCTTTTCTGACTGTTCAGCTTACCACTGCTAGCATAGGTTTCAAATGACCCCTATTGTTTGAAAGAAAGCGAGTACTTCAAGAATTTCAAATTACAAAATGAGCACTCGTGGATCGCTGTAGGGGCCGTTCTCAGCACCTTGGAACTGCAGGTTGCTAAAAATATGCAAATTCGATATTCCGTTACCTACTAGGTAACTCCACCTTCTGTCTGACCTAGTGCCCGCCTGGTTCTTTCCTGTTTCTCATGAGAGAGATAGAGACACGCTTTATTTTGAACGCAACCTTCCAAAAATTTCATTGAAAATTCATCCATTGACCGTGGATAAAAGTGGGTACGCAAAGCAGATAACATTGAAAGATGACAAACGATACATAATAGCCGAAAACTGCAACTGCCGATATCATGAATGAGTCGTAAAAGTTAGGCCTGATTTGATTTCCTTCAAAACGGTGCTAGCGTCGTGCGTAGATGACCTCATTATTGTAGTTCAACTAAACGAAGAGGGATAACGATTAGTATATAATGAGCGAAATAAGCCAACCAATATACATATTGGAAACTTCCCATGTGAAGGAAGAGAAGACAAAGATTGCGGCTCAATTGCAAAAGCCGGACTCATGCACAGAACAGCCAACTGCCTATTCTGAATGCTCTGCTGGCAAGAAAAAATAAAAGGCAGTCCATAAATGTGCTTGTTTACAAAACTGTGATCACCACATCGACTGTAAATTACAGCGGTTAGCACCCACTGACCCACAAGCAAACCTACGCGCAAACAGCATGCTTAAGAATTAAAAGCCGACCACAGTAATCCGCGGGTCAATTAACGCGCGTCTCTGGATCTAACGGAGGAACCCAGTACACGACAGCCTTCTCAAAGTTAAAGCACGCCAATAGTAAAGCAAAAATACGTCGAAGCGATAGAATGCATGTCGCCTGGTTTTTGTGCAAGTGACACCCGTCCAATCGACACCACAATCTGTAGCCGAGCCAGGCGGAGCAAACCAGGATAGACGTCAGCCCCCACACCCTAAATTGTGGTGATTATTGTTAAGCCGGCCTTAAAACAGTATCACGAATGGGGTGTGGGGTGCATGGCTGCAATAATACGGGATGATCACTTGTCACAAATCTCTTACAATATGGGGTTCAGTATACCAAAGCGTTGCATAAAATAACACAAAAATAGCTACAACGTGGTCCACAGAATGCGAGAATAGGATAAGGGGATGGGAAATCCTCCCGCATTACAGGTGTCCATGCGCCAGATCCCATACAGAGTACCTATTTCTATGTCCTAACTCAAACCCACCTCCAAATCCTAATCACGACCCCAGAAACTTCACCACAACACTTGTTCACGGCCACCAGTATTAAGGGGAGGGTTTCAATTCACGGATCCTACTCTTGAGTCTGAGTGGGAACTCCGAAACGAATGGGGCAGGTTAGGCAATCCACTTGGTTTCTAGTGGTTAGAATTGTCTTCCTCTTTTGTAAATTCGTTACTCTAAGTCTATTATTGATTCTATTAAGGAGAACCAGCTTCAAGGAAGCTATGTGAATTACCGTAATGCTGAAACTAAAACCGTACACGGGTAATGAGGATTGCAGACGAAACGAAAGTTGGGGGGGGGGGGGGGGAAATAAATGGTTAATCGGACCACAAAAGAAGCATGTCTAAGGGTCCACTGAACCAATCCAATTGAAGCATGTATTTAAGCTTACTAAATTCGTTAGGCATTCAAAATCAACCGGCACTTCAACACTGCTCAGCACGGATAAATTAACTTTGCAGTCAGTGAACTCGTATATCTATACAGGTCGTCTGAACACCTCTGGGGCATCCTTATCCGCATATCTTCCTTTCTGAAGGGAGGCGTTTAAAATTTCAGCATGAGTTGAAGTTACAGTGAAAGACATGAACAGGCGGATACGCTCCCGATAGAAGGCTACCGAAGTTGGCTATATTCCAACGGGAAACTACGAATTCGAAAACCCTGAGTTATGCGAACGATTATCATTTGCTTCAAGCGAGGTAGAGACAGGAGTGAACCTATCACGACTTCAAGGAACCCCAACTGAGTACCCTGCGGAAGTAGAGGAGATATGTGAGAACTTCCATGGCAGCCTTCTGCTTACTATTGTTGGCAAATCTTTGCTCACACGTACTGACTTACTTAACTTCAAACACCAGAAAATGTGTTCTAGTTGATTAAATGGATTGATAAAGAAAACACAATGGAGCCAACGACTTACTGCTAGCAACCTTAATAAATATGCCTTGGAATAGAGGTCACCTTTTTCCGTTACCTTTGTCGATCAAATACATTTTATAGAGCGAGGACAACAGGAGTGTATCCAGGTTAAAAAGGAGTGAATAGGCTCAAAAGAGCTCATAAATACAGTGATGTACATCCACGAGGACACACAAGTTAAGGCCAGCAGATTGGTCTCCACAATTTACTGACATTGATACAAATAATCGAAGCTATATGGAGGTATTCAGTCATAAGATTGTTCACAGAGAAAAGTTTCAGGGTCTTCTGTTTACCGCTGCACTGCGCACTCAACACCGTGGCAGAAAAACCTAGACCCTGGGAAAATGTGGTCAGTGAAAGTAAAATACGGTAAATTCTTAGTCAAAGCTAGACACTAAATGTGGTTTAATCTCTTTGTTTTTGATATCGTGTCTGCACTTTTTCGATGGGAACTGAGATGCGATTTTGACACACGAAGATTAAGGGCTCTGGGGAGTATTTTTGCATGTAGGAGGAAAATACCCTGGTTTCAAAGTGCAACAAACTAAAGTTGACGAGGCAAAACAGGCCAAATTTAATTAACCAGTCATGCTAACATTCTCCGTGGTTTGATAGCATTTGACTTTCATGAGCATGACTCTGTTTTGCGTGTTGCATGGCATTAAGTCCGCCATGAATCCACCCTTCTTCGTCATACATTAACAAGCAAACCCATTAGACTCCAGATCCCAGCAATGGACATTAAAAAGGTGGACCATTCAATTCCTGAGCTCCACTTTTCTGCCCACCGAAGCTTGTGCACTTCACACCACAGCCGAAAAGGGGGATGGCTCTCGTGAAAAGTACAAATGCGGTTTAAACTTGGCCAACACGAGGCACTAAGCTAAGACCTTGCTTGTTATACCTTGTCTGCGCTGTCTCGTTGGAGATTCCACTTCGTGCGCTAGAGAGTTGCTGTCGTTGACGTTGGGATAATTGACCTACATGATTCATAGGGCCCAGTGTGACCAACGTTGACAAAAGGCAAAGTTAGGGCTTAGAGGAGTGCGTTAGCCCATAGGAGGGAACTACGTTGGCTTAAATTCGACAATGGGAAACAGGCCAAAGATAAGGACTTGGCCATCCGGACAGTTTGCATGGTTTTGAGGTAGTTGGCTTTCATGAGCGCGAATCCGTTTTGCGTGTTGCGTGACTTAATCTCCGCCATGACTCTACCTTTCTTCGTCTTACATTTAGACCCCAACCTGTTTCGGGTCCCGTTATTGGATAGGAAAAGGTGCAGGAGTTGATTTCCGAGCTCCAACTTCCAACCGGGAATTTTATGACGCAGGCCTGCAACAAGATTTTGTGGAAGTATAACAAAAGAAAGGAGAATACAGGAATGACTGTTGGTGTTCACGTACGGAGACGTGAAATTCGATGACGCAGCAAAAAAATGGTCACACTCAAGTGAGGCGGCTATTCTGTAGAACTACCTCATGAAGGCTACTCTCAGAATGTGCCATGAATATTTGGCAAAAGAGATTGCTGTTTTACTGTGTGGGATTACACATGGGCTGCGGGAACTTAACGCAAACCGCGCCGCCGTGAACTGAGAACGAAAGGAAGGTGGTTTCCGTTCATAAGCACAATCAATCTGAGGTCATTCGTTGATGAACGCTCACCGATCGTTAACGGAACTCACTCATCCCGTTCTGCCTTGGGGCTCACACTCGAGCTCCGCCAGCAGCTGCAGAGCGGCTAGTAGTAGGATAGGCAGATGAATATTGCCGGCAAAGACAAGGGAGCTTGGAATGTCCGCTTCTGGCTCATTAGCCGTCATCAACACCAGGCTATTCCAGTCTCCCTGGTTTTTGTCGGCATCGTTGAATCTGAGGCCGTTCCTAATTGATGTCACGCATGAGTGTGGAATGCTGCAAACAGAGGCTTTATGACACGCCAATCAACCTTGCCACCGGTTGGCGTGATAAGTTCGAGCAGGCCCCTGACGCGTGGAGGAGGTAAGAGAAAGTGCAGTCGACACGGGGTTCGGACTCCTTAGTATAAATTTGCAGTTGCTAAGATGCAATGAGAGTCGATCCACCGTTGGATCCCTCTTAATGTGCCTTTTATGACCCTCACTCCATTAGATTTGAGAAACGTCATTCAAGGCCAGTAAGTATGGTGTTAGTGACCAAAATCTGTATGTGGTTCACGTAAAGTTAGATGCGGCCTCGTCAGTTACCGTACAAATGCTGGTCACTGAAGGGCTTCCCATACTTTTGTATTACGTCAGATGGCAGGTTGCAAGAATCCCCTCATACAAATTGTTCCAGCCCCATGCATACGTTCCAAACCAAGCATCGTAGCCTACGCATCTCCTGGTATCAGATTAGAACTTTCTTTGTTTTCTGAACTGAGCTTTAGAAGATGAACGCTTTCGAGAACAGTAGGGTCTTGAAAAGGCATTTCACAATTTATGATTTCAGAAATGTGGATTTTAAAACCACTATATAGGATAGTACAGTGTAACCCCTATATACAGTTCTGGCTGTCCATGGGCAGATCAATGGATATTACGCGGATACCTCGCTGTGGCTGTGAGAAGTCAGTCCCAATATGAATGTAAAATTTCAGTCTACGCCTATAAACCTTCCATTAAACTGATTAACTTCAAGTGGGCGATTAATTTCTGATAAAAATAAAAAGAAGCAATAAAGTCACTTATAGATAAAGTCCCGATGCGTTAGCAAAAGGATATGGAACCTAGTGCTACTTCTTTAAAGGGGAGTATACGGTTTCAATCGAGATATGTTATGACATACACACATAGCCAATCAGCATCCGCTCCATCGTCACCAGTGCGCAACATAAAACCCTTCCCACCGGGTAGTGGAAGACAGCGTCGTAGGTACAAAAAATGCATCGGACAGAAAAAAAAGTTTCATAATACAGGGACTACCTGAATCAACAGCAACCACTCCCGTAGACCGATATTCTGAAGACATGAACCGCTTTCATGAACTCCTGAACACTATGCTGGAACCTAATACGTCGATTGAACTGGAAAAAGCCTTCCGCCTTGGAAAACGGCCCGAAAGCCAATCTGAATCAACACTCCCTAGGCCTCTGAAAGTTATCTTGACCAGTAGCCAGGAAGCCAGTCTCATTCTGTCTAGGCGCTTTAAGTTAAAAAACTCAAATCCTGGAGTTTCTTTTTCAACAGGACTTCTCACCTGCGGAGCGGAACAAACACCATCAACTTGTCATCGAACTAAAACGGCGGCTTAGCGAGGGGAAACAAATTTGGTTATTTACAACAACCAAGTGATCCATTGTCCATTGTTCTCCCCATGGAGAGGCCCGTTCCGAATTACCATGCAGTTGGCCCAGTAAACAGGGGCTCGCGCTTGACTGTTAGCCCTTTCCGAGCAAACCGCAAACTAACATTCCTGTCGACCAATGCACAGAGTATATTATCGAAGCTCAACGAGCTTAAGATTAATGTCTGCGATCTATCTCCAGATATAATTTCCGTAACAGAAACTTGGTTGTCCCAAAACGTGGACGACCGGGAGGTAACTATGGCTGGCTACCAAATTTTTAGAAAAGACAGGAAAGAGCGTCAAGGAGGCGGCGTACTCACATACGTGAAAAGCGAACTTACAGTTTTAGACAAAACTTATAAACTCGCATCTACTTCCGAGGCGATATAGCTATCCGTAAAAGTGCCAGGTACATCAAGTCAAGATGTCCTGACAGTCTACCGCCCACCGAGAAGAGACCCCGTAGCCGATGCTTACCTGCTAGAGGAGCTTGAAAAGATTGCTACACGGTTGGATATGAAACACGGCTGTCGAATCTCAAACTCTTTCCCTTGCGTTATAGACAGCTTCGGGGGGACCTGATACTAAAATTCCGCATACAACGCGTCCAGGACGGTTGTCACGTCCCAGGTGATTTCTTCGAGCTAGCAACAACAACGAACTTGAGAGGTCATCCTCTCAAATTACGTATGACTGGAGCAAAGCTAGACACTCGGAAGTACTTCTTCTCCAAAAGAGTAGTAGAAGCTTGGAAAAGTCTTCCTCTAGATGTTATTATGTAAGACTCCTTGGAGGTTTTTAAGCGAAATTTAGAATCATATAATGGTGCGAGCTACAACACGAACTGAAAGCTGCAGGAGTGACGTCAGCAAATAAGGTATTTATGATACTACTAGCTATATGTAAGTAACATTTCTTTATGTTTGTTATTTTCATTTGAGGTCTTGCACTCTCCCATAATTTCCATGCTGGGGTCCTCGAGGTCTTCGCTGCTTAATTATTTGCACACCTTGGTGACACCGTGAGTGTTCGCATCAGCTGGACCTGGCGGCCGTCGTCCATGAGGTGTATGAACGGTCTCCCTTGGTTCGAACCGCAATGGACCGAGGATGGTCTGGGCATATATTTCCGCCTTTGAAATCCCTCAACGGACTCTGCAATCAGCAAGGGAGCATCTGGCTGATTCATGTAACCTCCGCAATGCCCCCCGTTGGACCCCCCCAAAGGCGACAGTTTTTTTCTCCTAAATATCACCGGGAGCTTTTTTTACTGTCTGCTATTTTTCAACTATGTTGGCCTCGCCAACATATCGAGATACTATTTTTTGATACCACAACTCGCATGTACAAATAGGGAATTCAAAGGTGACTCACCTACATCTCCCTCAAATATACTGATACTGATACTGATCTGGGGTTAAAAAGTGCTGAGAATCTCAGGATGATACAGTAATTATGCCTCAAGCTTGCATCTGAAATCGCAGCAACAAATTAAAGGCTTGGTGTTGCCCCACTATCTCCTAGAGCTATAACACACTTGATGGGGCTGCATTGGAGTGAGATTTTTCCATTTATAAATGTTTCGGAAGACATTGGAAACTGGCAAATAAAAGAGTTGTTGAAGTAGCCATTTCTGGAACATCAGTGGTCGTAGTCAACGAGCATGTTAAACCTTGATAAGGATGACTCATGAGTTTATTCCAAATACCCCTGACTAGCGCGGTCCTTCCCCACAACAATCAGGGATTGGAATACCGCCAGGAGGCAAGTGCAACAAAACCCACAATATATATTCCCGTTTCCCTGCCTTAAATGTGCACTAAGTTCAAAGGAAGAATGTTAAACCATCTGATAGGGAGTGTCGGATACTCGCAAATACTCCTCTTTCAGTTAGCCTTTTTGATGAAAATGTAGGATAAATAAACCACCAACAACTGACAAGCATCATAAGTGTAGAGGCAAATGAAAAATGCTGACAAATAACAGGAAGAATGAAATGGCTATTTGTGGTTCATTAGCCGTCATCAGCTAGTCATATCCAACCCCAGGTGATGACACCCCCGCGACCCGTTGAACAAAAGTCTAACGCTCTAACCATTGAGCCACGGGTGGCGGACCGCTTGGGGTTGGGTTGACGTTTTAAAAAATTACCCATCTGGTAACAGTAACAAGGCTAACACAATGGTCTCAAAGCCAAATGAAGAAGGATTGTAGTTACAAGCAGAGACGTGTCTTGAACACCCCTTATGCGTGCCCGGCTGCTGTTATTATCTTTTAAAATGGGCTCTTTTTCGGATTTAAAAGCCCGGAAAGATGAAAAATGGCTCTGATGCTCGATCCATTTCCTTCTTCCTTGTTCATGTATCATTAGATCCAACGTAGTATTACTGGATTGATGGTTAGGGGGACGCTGGCGATCCCCAATAACGTCCCTGGCGAGAAGATGCTAGTTGTTTTCAGAGATATTTGTGGCGGTTACTTTCGAGTGTGCGATGATGAACTACGCTACAGGTGGTAAGAAGAAGGACCTTGTAGGAGATAAAACGTGGCATTTTTAAGTGCATAAAGAGAACAAACGTATTTACGCTGCATGCATGTTTTAAATTCTTAAAAGGGAGAAAATGTAGGGTAGATTTGCTATCTAATTAAATAAATTTTCAGTTATAAAAGGATATAATAGCTTTTTAATATTAATTAATTTTTATTTAATTTTTATTTTAATTTTTTAAATATAAATATAATCCCAAGATATTTAAGCCACATCAGGGTGTCGGCCATCTGTAAAAGTGGCTGCTTAAGTAGTAGGCCTTCCTTAATTGATTTTCGATAATATTATAAATTCTAATATATTTTACAAAAAATAACCTTAACCTTATTTGGTAGAAAATTACGTCTGCCACAAATTTATATTAGCGGAAAGGCAATCTTTTGTTTTTATAAAACTTTCGAACTTTGAGATTTTTTATTCCATGAAATTTGCTTTCATGTAGTACCCTATCTGCACAATCATCAAGGTTGCTTGTAAAGTATGCAACATGCTTCACATCTTTTATAAAATTTTAGAAGCAGTATATGATTTCTTTCAAAGAACACAGAGAAACGGGTGAGTTTTCTTATACCAAATGTATACTGCATACAATTTGGAAACCATTTATGCAAGTGTAATGGGATGTCCATTTATAAATTATTCTGGAAACAAAAAAAAATATTTTTTCAAACCGAAATATTGCTCTTTTGTGAAGTTAAAGTGTGCGGCAGACATAATTTGCTATCGAATGTGTACAAGGAAAAAATATTTTTAGCATCTTTTCTATAAAATACGTTTCAATTTATAAGATTATTGAAAAGAAATTGGAGGGGTTCATATTGCTTAAGTTGTCATTTTTACAGAGTTTCGCTTTTGCAGATAGCCAAAAAATGCTCGTTCAAAAGCCGACAGCCCGACAGGACTGAAATAGCATGATATTACGCCGCAAATTAATTAATACTGCAACCCTACTTAAGTAATATTTTAAAATCGAAAATGCTTTTCTGAATTTTGGTTAAATTTGATGAAATAATAAATTTACTGTACGTATCCGTGACTCATCTTTGCAAAAATCAAAGCCCAGCATTATAATATGATTTATTATTTTTGGAACGTCTGCTTGTCTAAACTTGTCGGTAGTTGCCTGTAGAGAGCATATGATAGAATATATCAGAGCTTAATTAGATTAAACGCCCATGTACATGTGCGTAACTGCGAGAAGCCCGAAATTCAAACATTTCCACGTGAATTTACGAACGCTGAGGGCATAAACACCTCCCTTTGAGAAGCGTCTATATCAAATTGGGAATTCCACCAGTGTGCATTGCAGGCATCAAGAGAGAATTTTGTGTTACGACTCAAAAGAATCGTTTTTTTTAGTGACAGATACTGCCTTTTGTTGAAAAGAAGTCTTAGCAGACCGGCCATAAAAAGGAATGAGTTTGAGAGAAAGAGAGATGACGAGTCTTAGGTTATCGATTACCGTCGATTATGTCACAAACAAGCTATAAAAGGGAACAAGCCTCTCAAAAACCGTTACCGACTCATTGGACGGTTAGCTGCAGATTCTATAAACAGAGCCCCTTTCATTCAGGTTGTTCACATGATTTCCACCAAGCTTCACATGTTAGCAGCGTCTCCATCGCATACGATACATCTTTAACATAGCGATGGCTCTGACCTTGTGGCTGACGATTTACCGGTGGAAAATGAAGTCAGGAAGGCGTTCAAGGCTATAGGTGTCCGCTAACATGGAAAAAACTATCAAATAGTTTTGGCAACTGTTTTTCTTTTTGTAACATTTAATGGGTGACTGGTTTTAAACGAAGGAAGAAAACAGTTGGTTAATGTGCTTACACAAAAATTCATTTGCTTGCATCTTGTGGGAAGGCATTTTCTTCCATTTACCTTCCATTCTAAAAATTTCCGATGGCTCATGTATTTACCAACTACCCCTCTAAGAGTAAAATGCAAGTATGCATTTATTATTCAGTAGACTGGGCTGCTAGCTCGTGAATCAGGTTTGGGTATTCGTATGCAAATGAAGACATACCATACAAGAATTCACACCTACTGAAAGAAACTTTAACAAGGGCATGCAAGAATTCAATATTTTAGTAGAAATCTTAAATATGCGGAACTGCCTAAAGTGAGTGTTGTACAAAGACCAGCTTATTTGATTTCAGCCTTTCATTATTCCCGCATGAGACGGATCCACTCTCGATTTATGTCGCAGTGAGTCCTTTAAAAAGGGCCACGGGTGTCTGCTTTCATTACATTAATTTATTTTAAACGCTTTATTGGATAATTTTGCTAAAAAAACCGCTTTATTATTAGCAAAAGCAGCATTTTATAGTTATTATCTTGATAATAACCTGTGCGCTTACGCCAGTATTAGTAAGCCTAGCAAGTAATATGATTAGCTGTCTGCAAAATTAGAAATAACTAATGCTCAAAGGTTAACGCCAACTTCCGAAATAATTCTTTAAAAGACTTTCTCCTGTAAGTGTAAATTGAAGTAATCTATAAGAATTTGCATAAACCTGCTGTTTGAATAATACAGCCGATTACTTTTAAGAGGCCTTGACATTTTACGAACATTTGTGGAGTTTACTGCGCAAAATTATTGAAGTCTGTACAGCAGTTGGTTAAAGGCATAGATGAACGCAAAACATTTTGGATGTCACACCACTGATTGCACTTTCTTTATTAGGAACAGGGCAGAACATTTCTAGGACTGCCGACTAACTCGGATCTTTCTTAAACCACGTGAAACTTAGGCGTGTTTGCAAAAACTCCAATATCCTAATCGGATATTGGAATAAAGACAGAACAATGGATGGAGCAAATGAATAAAAAGCTTAATAAAATGAAGAAACGAGAGTTTATTATAGTAGCATCAGCCGTCCCATGTTGAGTTTGGGGTGGAAGGAGGGAATTAGGTTTTTCCCTGGTCCACGCTGGTGATGGTTTTAAAAATCACATAATTAGAAACTTTTTTGAACTTATAAAAATACCATTTCTTTAGCTGTTGCGTTTGCAGAAGATGCAATTTCTACCAAATAAATACGAAAAAGAATACTGTCATACACCTTTTGTATAAAATGTATTTGAGGTCGAGCTACGCTTTCAATTGCCAAGTTATGTGGTATTGAGGAAAATAGGGCAACCACATCAAACGATAGAATTCATTCATCAGGACGTACATTAAAGCCTTGCATTCTTTGAAGAAAAGCATGCGAGTGGCTGATGCTGTACTGTGAACCATTACCTAGGTGCCCATCGGAATGCCAAAACCAGCCAAACCTTTGGATTCATGTAGAATGTGGTCTGGAATTGATACGTTCTCCACCTCAGCACCAAACTCAGGATATACCAAGCTGTTATATTGCCGACGCTGCTGTATGGAGCGGAGACGTGGACGATCTACCAAAAGCAGGCGCGGAAGCTCAACCACTTCCATCTCAGCTGCCTTCGCAGAATACTACAGCTCTCATGGCAAGACAGGATACCGGACACGGAAGTGTTGGAACGAACAGGCCTTCTCAGCATTTATGCTCAGCTGAAACAACTGAAACTGCGATGGAGTGGCCACCTTGTTAGGATGGACGACGAACGATTACCCGACCAATTCTTCTATGGAGATGTTGTCAAGGGATCTCGTCGACAAGGTGGTCAAGTACGACGCTACAAGGACACTCAAACGACTTCCCTGAAGCAACTGCAGATCAACCCGGCGACCTGGGAAGGCCTCACCCGGAACCGACCGGGAACAGGGGCAGCAATCTACGAAGCCAGCAGGATTGCTACCGCCAAGACCAAAAGAGCGGCACGAAAGTCACCAGCGCCCCGTACCAACACCGCCAATGCCCAGGCCCGTTTGAAAATGCCCGCGCTGTCAACGCACCTTCCATGCGCAAATCGGCCTGTTCGGACACGTTCGGACGCAATGCACCAACAATCCGACAATTCAAACTTCAATGTCAAATTCTGCCAACCCTCCTTTGGACTCTCCCACCCTCACCCCTGGCATCAATCTCATTACTCCCACCATCATAGAGACCACATCCCAATACTCATTACATGTTACCCCCACCACCGCATTCACCGCCGCCACTACCACCATCAGTGATGGGGACTGTCTCCTAAACTGTCCTCAATGTGAGCGCACATTCACCTCACGCATCGGCCTGGTCGGTCACTTGCGAATCCATCGTACAGAGACTGGTGAACCAGTGTCTGGAGCCCCAACAAAAAGCAGAGATCGTCGCCTCCACTGTCCTCACTGTCCTCACGCATTCAATCATCGCATAGGCTTATTCGTTATCATGCGCATCCATGACAGCGGAATTCACCGCAATGCCGACAACACCGATACCACATACATACCCCTACCACCCCCATTACCACAAATGACATCCTCCCAGCCTCTCCCGCTTTCTGCTGCCCCCACTGCGCCCACAAATTCAACTCAGGCATCGGCCTGCTCAATCACCTGCGAATTCATCGCACGGAGGCTGGTGAACCAGTGCCTGGGGTTCCGATATAAAGTCAACGCGCCTGCCTCGACAGCTCTCACTGCTATCGCACATTTACACACAACATATACCTATTAGGACACATGTGCCTCCACGACAACCTGCGGTAAACCACCGGATGCTAAGTCATATCAACGCACACTACCTACACCAAAATATAGACAACACCCTCACCATCTTCATGTACCCGTGAATATCACGGTTTCCTAAAAATTGCTGCAAATCTGACGCTTACACCAATTCACGCCGTTGGCCCAGTGTATATGCTGTGTGTGTCGAATGGCTGCTCAGTATACTGGGAGTCAGACGGCGATGGCTCCTCCATATCCCTTAATTTAGTGAATCCTTGTGTGCGCTTTATGGGGGCCAGGTCGTGCTGTGGCGCGCGAAGACGGGTACGCCGACCCGCAAGCCAATGCGCCCACTCCCACATAAGACAACTGATAGGGTCGGACGGTAGTCTGATTGTGGGGGTGGGGGAGAGAGTGAGGTCGACAGCTCAGCGCATTTTCCTCACTATAAACAATCTGACGCGCTTTAAACTATCACGGTGCGCTAAAAGCCATGGCTTGGAAGGATTCCAAGTAACGGGATAACTCGGACCGCATGGTCAGCCCAATGTGTGTTTTGTCTGAAGTGGCTGACTGGCGGACTGAGAGTCAGGCTGCAATATCTCCTTCTCAATGTGGCCTTTATGGCACTCCCACTCCATGAGATCCAAGCCAGGTGAGGCGGCTCCAGCCACGTCAGCCATCTGAGTCCTCTCCGTCTTCGGTCTTTATGACTCCGCCATGACACCAAGCTCAGGTGGGAGAGGAGGGTAAAGTGCGGTAGCTGCAGCGCAAGGCAACTAGAATTTAAAACTAATCCACGCGCAAGTCACCGTGTCTGCACCACCCTTCTCTGGAGTATACGGTAGACGTCGTCAAACTACGATGGTCATACTGTCGGGTGTGTATGTGTATGGCGGCACCCTAAACGGGCTGTGTGGTAGATGCGCTGGGCCGAAACGGGGGCCAAATCAGTGTGCGACAAGCGTTATTATTATTTGGGATGTGGTCCCATAACAAATGCCACACATTGGGGGGTGCGCGTGCCCAACGTGGGCTCGGGTAGGTGCAAGCTCATGCCGCACCCCGCTCTCCCACTTCATGGGAGATTATTCATCTGCGCCCGACCCAACTTCCGGTCTTCTTGACTATGTCTTGATACCAGGCACAGGCGGGTAAGGGAAGAATGAGTGCGATAGATGCAGTGAAAGTCTACAATCACTAAAAACTAATGTCTGCAAAAGTTACCATTCCTGCATCAACATGCTATGGAGCATACTGTGGACATCGTCAGATTATGACGATCAAACTGACGTGTGGGTAGCATATTCAGGTAGATGACCATCGCCTTGTCTTTACGAACCAAGTAGGCTAACAAGCCTTGCTATGGCACATACACGCGACAGCGACTCAAGTTCTGGCATTCCATTTGCAGAGGTATTAACAGCACTATCTACCTACAAAAGTTTCTCAAGCGTCACGCTACTTCAAGGTACTAAATCCTGACACAACCACGCCAGTAATGTGTCGCCTGAGCATTTTTAATCTTCACCTCAATGACAACGAAAGCAAGTACTGCCTAGACATCACGCCAACCCTGTACGGCAAAGCACATTTCAAGGTCATGTACGCAGAGCCAGATCACCTTTCTTCTGATTGGCATCCCTTCAGCCTATGACCTTCCCATCTACTCGCCGTGTCCCCAAGACTCATAAATTATGCTGTTTCCAGCTCTCAGTTAAACTCTTGTCTATAGCCAGTCTTCTGTTTTGGAAACATAAGCTATACCTTTCTGTTCACCACAGCACATGGCAGGTAGGTCGACTTTGGTCTTACAAACACGCCACCACAAAGATCCCTCCCAATAATTTTCGTGGTCATGGAGTAGTTGTAAGCGGTAGATCGGAAAGTACCAACGAGCAAATGCCTCCCAAATACCGATAAGACCTCTGTACTTAAAGTCAGCAGAAATATTCCAAACTGCACGCAAATTAGCAAAGTTGAACCCAGAGGTTAGGTTTTGGCACCTGCGTGGCAATAGCGTTCGGCTGAGGCTGTCTCATGCATCGGTGAAAATTTTAGAGAAGTCCAATTTTGAGCAAATAATCACTGAACGATATTGCGTTTCCGTTTGCGAACCATGCTTGTGAAGTTAAAGTACTAACGAGGCAGAAAAAAAAAAATTAACCTAGGCTGCAACTGACAAGATTAGATTTAATTTGATCCCTCTGTTTATCTCAATTCTGCCAGAGCCAGCAAAACGCTACAGAGGAGACCTCAATCAGACCCCACTTCAGTCAATGTGCTTCAATTTTCTTACTCTTGCGGCAAGGCCTACTGTCAGCACATAAAAGACGCTCAGTGACTATATCTATCGCCAGCTCCTTGGAAAGGCCATCTGAAATTTGTTTGAGTTCCAGGGATGACACATTGGTTATCGTCTGCAGTATACTTAACGCCACATTTGCAGGAAGTAAAAGGGAGTTCAATTGGCAGCACCGACTCCTCTGATAGGAAGAAGATCATTGCTGACAAAGACTACGCGGGGTGGGTAAGTTGAGCTTCGTCTTACACACACACCACCGCTAAGAACACTTCCTGTCGAATTTCGCCGTCCGTGCGCGGCTGTAAGACGTAGATGGAAAATTACAAAGGAACAACTGCCCCATAAAACCAATAAAATTTCTGCATTCAGTTTCAGATTAAAAGATAACACCTTATTGCCGGGTATCAAAGTTAAAACTTAGGTGTTTGTCTTTGGCACATATGTGGGTTAGGCTGTCCCACGGAGTCCTTCATAACCGAGCAGGGTGGATAGGTATGCCTTGGTCTTATATACACACGTCCCCGCAAAGAACATTCCCAATCATTTTCTCCATCGGTGATCAGTAGATGACAATAGGTGATCAGTAGACAATAGGTGATCAGTAGATGACAATGAAAATCACATGTAATGTGCCGAACTTTGCAAATGATCGTTTATCACTCGCCAACTGGCACCGACGAAGGAAGCTGATTTGCGAAATAAGAATCAACACCTTTAAACGAGTTCAAAACATAAGAGTAGTATTAAAAATAAGGGTACGTTGTTTAGAAATAAAAACTATTTTATAAAAGAGGAAAACTCGGAAAACCTAAAAAAAGCATAAAAAGTCTGTAAACACTAAAGAATGAACCAAGAATTTGAGATAATGAGTAACGACGAAATAAATTGAAAATATAGTGGAAACGTTAAAATTAATATTACGTTATTAAGTCATTTCAAACATTTTAGCAAAGTGGAAAATTCTGTAAATTGAAAAAATGGGTGCATATGAGTAAACTTGATCTTTAAAGGTATAGTAAGGCTGACCACGCAAAAACAGCGATTTTTACGCTTTCGAGATTTTCCACTTTTCCAAATAAGGCTTAAATTTCTAAGCCACGTTATCTCAATTAATCAACAACACTTTGGCTTCTTTTAAAGAATCACTGAATCTTGACTACTGAAAGAATTTGGGGTTCGTAGCATGGCCTGATTTGCGTTACAGGCATTCTGTTGTTTAATGAGCTGGGATATTCGCTGGTTTAGATATTAGAATAACCGCTAATATTCTTCTGCTTCTCTTTCTGAAGTGTGCATTAGTGAAAACTAGATCATAAGAATTATCTCATTAAAAAATGTAAATGTAGTAGAGATTCTCATGGAGACTTGATCCGCAGTAAGAAATTGGGTATTCGCAACATGCAGAAAAATGTCGGCATGTATATACAAATGACTACCATTAGTTAGGATTACTAAGATTTAGGGCGTGAAATCACGCAGATTGCCAAATCTAAAGGAATATAAATAGTTGGCTTTCATGCATCTTGCCTCATTTGATTTACGTGGTAGAAAGAAATCGAAGTAGAATTCGCAAAGACTCATTTGGTTAAGCCTCAGATGTAAGATTACTCTCTTCTCATACTTCGCTCTTTGCGTGGATGCGCAAACTTAGTCGAGAATAAATATTGGCATAGGAAACCACCCGAATACAAGGTTTAGTAAAATTTCGTTCACATTTTGCCAAACATTTTCACAAATAAAATTACTGAGTCGTCTATAATGAAAGTTGTAATAAGGCTTATGATCGACTTTTTTAGTCCTACTTTCCTGTTGGCATTATATTTTGACATTATTTTGTTTTTGTCGGAAAGCTACCACAAAATTTTTTTTCTTTTTAAATAATTTTGCGCTTAAAATTTGTAGTGAAAATATTTTTATTATTCCTGTTTAAATTTTTCAATTTGGCAATTCATGCAATTAGGAAATGTGAGTAAGGATTGGCTCTTAGGTTAAAAATTATTCGTTTACTAGATTTCATGCGGCCGGTTCAATGCAGTGTACTTTGATCACACAGAAAAGCAACCTCTTTACGTCTAGACAAACATTTTATGGCAGTAAAGATGTGAGAACACTTGTCTCAAGTCACGATGCAAACTCCAGAAACTGGTCACCAAGCTACTGGCGATTAAACGCGCATTGTCATATTCTTCCACTCTAAGACATGCTGAGAATAACGGTAGACCTTGCAGTCAGGTGAATCATGCATCAATAATCACATTTATTTAAACAACCTTTACATAAATCACGAAGAAATGGTTAAATTTCAACTTTTTTCACGTCTGAAAACGACCTGATGCACCGGCTTCGAAAATTTAACAAATAATTTTTTTCTACTTCCTAGTTGACTCATGTCGATACCAATGATACCAATTAAGGCAGTGGTGTAATATATGGCAACGTCTGACCTATTATCCGTCGTAAACCATTCAAATCCAACCACAGCCGAAAGTTGAACCGAAAATAGTAGATCATGGAATTTAGCGCTTTTCGATTGGGCCTCGGACCAGCTGTCTCTTCAGTGCTGATCGGGAATCTCAATTATGGTATATAGGCGCCCTCGCATCTGGTACCGGAATGTGCACGTCATCTTGTGCCTTAGGGCTTAAGCTTTAACCCGTGGCGTTACCCACAGAGCGAATAGTGTGTAAGGGGAATAAGTGGCTACGGGCAAATGCAAGGGAGACTGGAATGGGCATTTCTGTTTGTTAGCAATTGGATCCAACAGAAGGGTATTTCGCGAGTTTTTCAACTGTGTACAGGTTGGATGCACGAAAAGTTGTAAGTTTGGGAAGGATCTATGCCTAGTGTTCATTTAGCAGTTGTTCTTCTCTGAGCTACGATGCAGTTGTTTACGCAGTGGGTGGTGGCACTCTACTGCTAACGATAATTCCAGCTATATCAACCTATGGAAGCACATCACCAGTGAGTTTTCTTCAAGTTACTAACTTATGATACAAAATTTGTCATTAATTTTTCGTCTGAAAATGCTATCCATCACTTCAACGCTGAAAAACTTAAGTCGTTACCGTATTTGTCTTGCCCTTTAAGACTGTGTAGGGTGGGTACGTTAACATTTGTTTTGCACATGACCTTAGAAAGAATACGGACGATAATTTTCTCCGTAGGTGATCAGTTGCAAGAGGTAGCTTGAAAATTATCAACGAGCAAATGCTCTGCAATATTGAGCAGAATTTTACAATCAAGATTCAAAATTTAAGATGTTTTACTTCACCATCTGGTCTGCTTGGTGTAAACGAGTGTACGTATCCCTCATCGACCTATAGTATAGGTTGAACCACTCTGCATTTGTCTCAACTGTACTGTCTATTGACAATATTTCAGTAGAACTGAAATTCCATCTGCGACAAGCTTTAAGGTTTTGCTCTGCTATTTCCGTTGTAGGCGCCTAATTCTAGAATCAGACTAGGCACCAACCATGCTGTTCCTTTAATTCCCGTGGCAACAACTTCTTTTGTTATTCTATCGTCAATCGAAGGGCATGGACGGGAAAAGCTTTGGACACAAGCTGTCTCCTACATCGGCCAACAAAATGTTAGGAGGAGTCGCCTTTTTAAGAGAATACTTTTGGTGAGGTATTTCATTTCTGTTGGTTAACCAAGTTTTTTTTCATAGGCGGATTAAAAGTACTATTTATGTAAACAAACGGGCAAACAAATTGCAGCTAAGAAGATTAGGGTAGAATTGAGCTGGTTCCTTCTGTTCACTTCAATTCAGCAAAATTTACAAGGCATAACTCAACCACACCTACACTAGACTCGTGTTCTCGGTCTATGTACCTGAACTTTCAGGTCCTAATTACGATGCTAACCCCTCATTCGTCAAGGGTCCTAGTCAAAAAATAAAAGGTGCCCCATTGATCTAATTTTTTTAGCTTTCCCCACAGCTTATCCGCAATTATTACTGAGATCCTACCATAGTTAAGTACCCGAGGAAAACTGAGAAAACAACTAATCCGTGACTAAATGATCAGAGTTTCGGACTCCAAAGAAATAGGATGAGGGTCCGAATCCCAGAGAGTGGCAAAACCAGGAGTTGGATATGGCCAGACCATGACTGCTTAAATACCAGTCCCTCCCGCCGTTATCGGATATCTCATTCTGCCTATATTTACTATCGTCAAATCAACTATAGATGCTCAACAGCTGTCCCAAATTCGCCTCTCAATATAGTTCACTGAAACAGTCAAATTCAGCAAAATTACGTGTTTGATTATTCCTCCTCAGGTAGGTGGAGTGATATAAGGCACCAATAGCAAGGCGATGAATGTTAAAACAGCCAATTTACATTCAGGACTGAAGTCACTGTAAAAGCCTCGCTCCTAGACATCATCGTACATCGGAAGGCATGTGTCATCAAAAGTCGCCCGCTCTTTGCTTTCACCTTTATTCCTGGTACTCGAAAACTGCATAGGTCATATCGGTAAGGGAACGGTCTAAAAATGCCCTGTGACATTTTCAGGAATCACACTCTTATAAGGTTAATGTGGCGTAAACGTACATCTGCCCAGAATTCACAGAAGGATTAACTTCGAGGGCACATGTTAAGTGGGGCCCAATCGGTCCAACTTTTAGCAAGTAAATAAATTTAATGCGAGAAAACGCACTCGGGCAGAAGATGTTTCAATTTACTATCCGCTCTGCTTGGTTTAAACGTGTGTACGTATCTCTTATCGATTTATCGTCCCAGTTGAACCACTCTGCATTATTCTCAACTATACTGTCTATTGACACTATTTAAGTAGCAGTGTAATCCCATATTAAACATCTGTATGGCTCCGATTTGACATTTCCGTTGTAGGCGCTTAATTCTAGAAACGGACTAGGCAGCAGCCGTGCTGTTTCTTTTCTACCCGTAGCAACGACGTTTTCGTTATTCTGTCGTTAATCGGAGGGCCTTAGGTCTACCAGCGTAATAAACTCAGCACACGAACTTGAGCGCCTTCATTTGGAGGAAAAGCAATTTTTCAATGAGGAAAACGTATTCTAGTAAACATGGAAGTATGCCTAGAATGGGCAACTGCTGTTGGTCGGAAATGATTGTATGTCCCCTCCTTCCCGAAAGACAAGGGAATAGGAGTGCACTCATATAATACAGGTGGATTTGGGCTAAAAATCTGGAAACGTAAACAGTCCTGCGGATTAACTATAACACAAACCCCAAACCCTGACCATAATCGCAACCCTAACTTTAGCCCTAACATGAATTTTTCTGGAGGTGAGCCAGCCGGCGGCACCTCTCTCGTATCCCGCCAGGAGAGTGGGGCATATACTTTATCCAATCCCAGTTTGACGTTGGCCTGGTAGATTTGCAAATTCATCTTCTTCGAGAATTCTTGGCTTTTAGCACTACCCGGTTATAGAGAACCTTCAAGTCGTCATCAAACTGTGCTTTGACGATCTTGACAGAACGAGTAAATATACGGGGCATATAACAGTGGCAATTCAATTTCAAACGCTGACCTCCACTACTGTACTGTGAAACCCTTAGGTGCTCTGACAGTTCAATGACAGTTGCGCGACTTATTCTCATCCTTAAACTTTGTCCCCCTCCTTATTCAAAGCTTATCCAAGATCAAAGTAGTTGGGAGTGGAAACATGTACTCCTCCCTGAACTATATTCCTACGCAATGTCTACTTATTTGATTTTGATAGGCACATATGGTCACCAGTGAGGAGCGCCTGCGCAAATGCATGCAAGCGATCAAGTGGGTGAGTTAAAGAAGACTTACTAAAAACAAGAACCTCAGTAGAAACGGTTAGACAGATCAAAAAACAGAGACAGCACTACTTTTGGTGTGAATATATTAACAGCAGTAACGTTACGACACAAAAGATGAGCGAATGCCTGTGACATTGGCGACGGTGGACAAATTCTCATGAGCTATAAGGTGATAAGCAGAAACTCGGCGAAGCACTACGACTAAGATTTAACTCATCATCAGAATTTGTTGTCCATCAACAGGTAGATGACTGATTATTGCATTATGCGACCTAGCAGGTGCGCCCCAGACGTAGGTATGTACCTCATCCGTTTCGAAATAAACCTCCTTACAGCTTCCAAGGTGTAAACCGCCGCAGGCGATAACTGTGTATCTGTCTCGCAACCAGCTTCTACTACTGCTCAGCCCGTTTCCAAGTGAACCAAGTGCACTGCTGCGAAACTAACAACTTACGATTCCAGTTGATCTAAAACGACCGTCAGATCATATGAAGTATAGGGCCGATAATTATCCGATCACCAATCTAGAGTAATGCATCGTATCCCGCGCCTTAAATGGCCTCAAATTATACATTGTAGATGAACTGTCCCATGAAAAGCGTCGAAGCTTTCAAAAGCTTGGGATCACCGCCAACCGGCCCAAACAAATAAACCCAAAATTTTGCAATAACAATTAATAACTTTCAGAAAAATTCAAAAAATCAAAAAAAATTAAATGAAGTATTAGGTCGTTTAGAAATACCGACTGTTTTTATCGAAAGGGGGCAAATTCCGACAACCTCCTAAATCAATCTACGTGAATAAAATTAACTTTTTAATTTGAAAAATTCCTGTCAGTATGAAAAACTGACTACGTTCACCAACACGAGTGAAGTAGCTTTTGAAACTCTTCATTTAATTTAGTTTGCAAGTCGAAACTAGGAGCAATTTACATTTTGGACAATGGCAAACAGATTACAGTGTGATTGTAGATTCCATCACTGTTTCACATGAGCTGGGTGTATTTTTTTCCATTTTACATTGTTTAAGATGCCATTGACTTAAAGAAATTGGTTTTTGTTTGAATCAGCCGGCCTTCACGTTACAGGAAGGAATTTTTTCATAAAATCACAGGTTGGGAGACCGGTTAGTGATTTAAAGAATTGAAAAGAAATGTGAGGTACTATCGTGTACATTACAGTTTGTGTATAATGAGAGAATGTTTCTTCCGTCAAATATTTTAAGTACATATGGTGCTAGAATACACCTGGTTTCAGATCTTTCGTGAAAAAAGGTGACTTATTAATGATTTTCAGTTTTTTCAGAGTACTGCACAGAAATATCAATTCTGTTCAATGTTTTAATCAAAAATTCAAAATAAGACATTCCCTTGAAGAATTTACAGACTAAAAGCGTTCTTGGACATGCTTTCTAATGCGGGTGGTCGTTTGAGTCATGTTTGTTTACTGACCCAAACATGAAAATCCACCGCCGAGTAAAGGGAACGTCCACAATGAAGGTCCGCAATGAATATGCTTTAGATTAATCGACCAACTGTTTCTTATAAGATACCACCTTAAAAAACGTTTTAATTAGGTATTCCGCTGGCATCTATCTGGGTACGTGTTTACTTTTAGACCTCCTTTTAAGATTGCAAATGCATAACAGCGTGGCCGTATAAATACTATAATGCAAACATTGTTGATATTCTGCCAATTTTTTTAGTTAGACATTAGCGGAAACTAGATCACACAAAAATTATTTCACCAAATGCTTTGTGCAGGGCCGTTTCGCAGAAAATTATTCAGGTTTCGCAAAGGCCAGAAAAAGTTCAGGACATTAAAACAAAGTATTACCTGCAGGCCCTTTGCTCCGTTTTAGGGCATCAAAGCACGTAGATTTGCAATTCCGAATGGGAAAATCGATAAAAAGACTGAATATTGAACATGATATACTTGTTTGCACCTTGCTTCCTTTAATTTACGTTAAGAGAAAAGGTAGTCTTAAAGTACGATAAGTCCCGTTTGGTAAACCTCTCAATTTTTGATTGCTCCCTTCTCAAGAAAAAAAACATCCAGATGCGCAAACTTATTCTAAGATAGACATTTGCATAGAAAACCACCGATATCAAACATCACGTAGTTGTTCACAAAAAATGGTAAACATTTTGACTGATATCAATATGTATAAACATATGCTGCAGAAAAAAGTGATATTTCTGAATGAGGCTAGGCGAGTTAATACAATGTGCAACGTTTTAGCAAAAAGCTCCGTATGGCTGGCAAAGGTCACAAACAGGCAACCAACTACCAGGCCAAAGTCGGCTAAGTTATAATTGCAGAGAGGATGGATCACCGAAAATGCGGGTAGACTGATCCAGAACTGTTTTTGGTTTATTTTACCTTCATTCAGTCTATCATACTCGTGACCAACATATGTGACAAGAAACACAAACATGCGCTAAGGTACGAAGCAAAAAGTTCAATGACGGGATCTAGCAGATGGATCATAAGCACTCCATTCAACTGAACTTCGTCAGGGTCTCGCCGACTGTGGTTCTCTGCCAATGCGGATCGGTTATTTATTCAATCAGCAGCAGCAGCTTCGTATTGGTGACAAAGGTCACAAACAGGCAACCAATTACCAGGCCGAAGTCGGCCAAGTTATAATTGCAGAGAGGAGACACGACAGAGAATAAGGGTTGATTGATACAATCTGTTTCGGGCTTATTCTGCCTTCATTCAGCCAATCATAACCCTGACTACCAGCTGGGACTGGAAACACAATCATGCACTCGAGTACGGCGCAGACAGTTCACACACTGGACCTAGCAGATGTGTCATAAGCTCTTCATCGAACCGAAGTTCATCAGTGCCTCGCCAAATGTTAAGGCCCGTCGCTACAATGGGCAGGAAGATGCCAGGGAATGTGAGTAGATATGTTTTGAACTGTCCCGAGCTTATTCTGCCGCACACCGATTCATTGGCTTCCCAATGTACTATTAGTATCCAAATAACCTAGTACTGTTTTTAGGGCACTTTTCTGTGATTTCAATATTCAGCGCAGTTTTGGGCCGACCTTTAACAGTCAGAAGGTCATAAACAGCTATTTACGCTTGTGTCAGTGCATGCTAATCGCATCCTCCGTGAGAATTTTCGAGACACGCCTCATCTGGTATTGGCAATCTTGTTTTTTGTTCAGGTGGCCACAATACAAGGTTTCTCCCAGACAAGTGTGTTCCTGACTAGCTGGTCAGCGCAAACTACTGCCTCTGTACACGGATGCACGAAGTATTGGTAAGGATGTCTTGTATGGTTGCCTATGCAGGATACGTAAAAGGGAATACGTGTCGCTTTGTGCCAAATTCCAAGGAAATGTTATGTTTAGGATTAATGTGGGGGTTAGGTTTAGGTTGAGTTTAGGTAACAATTACTGTTTGGTTCATACGGAGAGTAATGGTTAAGGTTATTTTCATTTTAACTGTAGAGTTTAGGATAAGGGTAAGGCTAGGGTAAAGATTAAGGTGAAAGTTTGGTTAAAAGTTAGGTAAGCGCTAGCATTAGGACTGATCTTGGTAAGTACCGTAACATCTCCTATTTTGAGTGGGTGGGGCGGTTCCTATTCCCGTGTAGTATTTAGGCGGCCATAGGAGGCATCCCTATAGTCACACCTAAAACATATTGAACAACGCCATCTTCTGCGCTCCTACCAGTAAAAGCAGTGCAACACCCCCTGCCACTCTCAGTACCTACCGCACCTGCTCCTCAAGCATCAACCTGTTGGTGACTTGCGGATCCATTGTACAGTGAACGGCAAACCAGTGCGAGGAGCACCAACATAGACCCACCGCACCTGACTCAACTGTTCACACTGCCCACGCTCATTCAAACACCGCGTGGGCCTATTAGGCCACATGCGTTTCCACGATAGCCTGCGGTAACCACCGTAGGCTAGAACACATCAACGCACACTACCTCAACCAACATATACTATTACCTACCTAAGACCATAACGGTTTCCTAGAAACTGTGGCTCGGAAGGCTGCTAACTGACGCTTTACATCAGAGCACGACGTCAGCCCAGTGTACGTTGTGCGTTGAATGGCTGATCAGTGAACTGGGAGTCAGAAGGGGATGGATCTTTCTTGCTCTTTGGTTTTGGAAATCCTGATGTGTGCGTTCAGAAGTCCATGTCGTGCTATGGCCAACGAAGACGCGGACGCTCACCTACTTACACCTCAGCTGCCTTCGCAGAATACTAAAGCTGAGATAGCAAGACAGGATACCGAACACGGATGTGCTCGAACGAACAGGCCTACTCAGCGTTTATGCTCAGATGAAACAACTGTAACAGCGATTGAGCGGCCATCTTGTGAGGCTGGATGATAAACGATTACTCAAACGGCTCTTCTATGGAGATGACGACATGGGTTCTCGTCGACAAGGTGGTCAAGTACGACGCTACAAGGATACTATGAAGACTTCCCTGAAGCAACTGCAGATCAACCCGGTGACCTGGGAGGACCTCGCCCGGAACCGACCGGCTTGAAGAAGGACATTGCAGACAGGGACAGCAATCTATGAAGCCAAAAGGATAGCCGCCGACAAGACTAAAAGAGTAGCACGAAAGTCACCAGCGCCCCGGACCAACACCGCCAATGCCTAGGGCCTTCCAACATGCCCACGCT
>WEDG01011061.1:0-30607 GCA_017591395.1 Schistocephalus solidus
TGAGCCCGGTGTCAAGACAGTGTCAAGATACCGGACGCGTGAGAGGACGCAGGTGGCTGGCGTGGCTGGGTCCCCTAAGTCCAAGCCGCCCCTAGGCGTCGCCACCCCACCCACACGTTAGGCATTTTTTAGCGGAGCGCAACCCGAATAACGCATGCAGTGCCATGATATGGCCCCCGTGTTGGTCTAGCGCATCTACCACGTGGCCCGTTTAGGGGGCAATAGTCAAACACACACCATGGGCAGTTGGACCGTCGGTTTCGACGATGTCCACCGTATGCTCCATGGAAGGGTGGAGCAGGGACGGTGACTTGCGCGTGAATTAGTTTTAAGTGATAGTAGCCTTGCGCTGCAGCTACCGCACTCTCTCCTCCTCCCCCACCTGAGCCCGGTGTCAAGACAGAGTCAAGAAGACCGGAGATGGGAGAGGGCGCAAGTGGCTGGCGCGGCCGGAGCCGCCCTGGGCGTGCCACCACACCTGGCTCGGATCCCACGGAGTGGGAATGCCATAAATGCCACATTAAGAATGAGCCATTGCAACCTGACTCTCAGTCCGCCAGTCAGCCACTCCACACAAAACACACATTGGGCTGACCACGCGGTCCGAGTTATCCCGTCAGTTGGCAACCTTCCAAGCCACGGCTTTTACCGCACCGTGATAGTTTCAAGCGCGTCAGATTGTTTTATAGTGAGGGAAAATAGGCTGAGCTCTCGACCTCACTCTCCCCCACCCCACAATCAGACCACTGTCCGAGCCGGTCAGTTGTCTGATGCGGAAAGCAGGCGCAGCTGCTGGTGACCTCGTCTACGTGTACTACGTACACGACCTGGCCCCCCAAACACAAGCACCAGGATTTCACACAACAGGGGGTTGAACGGCTTACATATCATATGTGTGAGATAGCCAGAGGTCACGTTAAGAAGGAGCCATCGCAGCCTGACTCTCAGACCACCAGTCAGCCACTCCACACAACACACATTGGACTAACTGCGAGGTCTGAGTGTAATTGTCAGTTGGCAACCTTCCAACCGCGGCACTCAACGTAACCGCACTCTCTTCTCCTCCCCCACCTGAGCCCGGTCTATTGACACAGTCAAGAAGACCGGAGGCGGGAGAGGACGCAGGTGGCTTGCGCGGCCGGGTCCCCTAAGTCCTAGTCGCCCCTAGGCTTGCCACCACACCCACATGTTCGGCATTTGTTAGCGGAGCGCAACCCGAATAACGCATGCCGTGCCCTAATGTGGCCCCCGTGTTGGTCCAGCGCATCTACCACGTGTCCCGTTTAGGGGGCAATAGTCAAACACACACACACACACGACAGTTCGACGGTCGTAGTCCGACGATCTCCACCGTATGCTCCATGGAAGGGTTGAGCAGGGACGGTGACTTGCGCGTGAATTAGTTTTAAGTGATAGTAGCCTTTCGCTGCATCTACCGCACTCTCTCCTCCTCCCCCACCTAAGCCCGGTTTTTAAGACAGAGTCAAGATAACCGGAGGCGGGAGAGGTTGCAGGTGGCCGGCACGTCCGGGTCCCCAAAGTCCTAGCCGTCTCTTTGCGTGCCACCACACCTCCCATGTTTGGCAGTTGTTAGCGTCGCGCAACCCGAATAACGCATGCCATGCCCTAATGTGGCCCCCGTGTTTGTCCAACGCATCTACCACGTGGCCCGTTTACTGGGCACACACACACAAATCACCCCCACCATCATCACAAAAATCCCGCCATTCAAGCTGATGCAATTGAGACACCGTGTTTGTTGTTTTTTGTGCGTTGAGTGGCTGGCTGGACTGACGGGCACCTTCTCAACAGTCGGCGTATGCAGGCTTCAACGCACGTGTCTACTGGTGCAGTACATGACTATCTCTTCGCGGACGACTGCGCCCTTAACACTGTGATGGATGAGGATATGCAACGGTGTATGGACCTCTTCCCCGCAGGCTGCGCCGATTTGGGATTGACAATCACTACATCCAAAAAAGTTGTCATGTACTAGCCGCCACCCAGCGTGGAATCCAATGCTCCCTGAATCAATGTCAACGGTGCTCAACTCAAAAAAGTGGAAACCTTCGCTTATCTAGGAATGACGCTGTCACGCAACACGAGAATCGATGACGAGGTTGCTCAACGGATCTCCAAAGCCAATCAGGACTTCGGCCGGCTGCAGGCCTCCATCTGGTATCGCCACGGCATTCACCTGAACACCAAACTGAAGATGTACAAGGTCATCGTCTTGTCTACACTCTTTGACGGAGCGGAGACCTGAACCGTCTACTCGAACCAAGCCAGGAAGCTGAATCACTTCCATCTCGGCTGCCTCCGCAGAATGCTGAAGCTTGTATGGCAAGACAGGATCCCGGAAACGGAAGTTCTAGAGCGGACCGGAATCCTCAGCATCCACGCCATGCTGAGGCAAGTGCAACTGCGATGGAGCGGCCACCCGGTAGGAATGGAGGACGAGCTACTACCCAAATGACTTTTCTACGGAGATGTCGCTACGGGTTCTCGCCGACAGGGAGGTCGAAAATGACGCTACAAGGACACTGAAGAAATCGCTGAAGCAACTGCAAATCAACTCGGTGACCTGGGAGGACCCCGCCCAGGATAGACTGGCCTGGAGAAGATCCGTGAAGACTGGTTCAGCAATCTATGAGGCCAACAGTATCGCCACCGCCAAGACCAAAAGAGTGGCACGAAAGTCACCAGCACCCCGAACCAACACCGACAATGCTCAGGCTCTTACAACATGACCACGTTGTCAACGCACCTTCCGTGCGTGAATCGGCCTGTTTGGACATCTTCGGACGCAATGCACCAACAATCCGACAATTCCAATTTCTACGTCAAATTCTGCCAACCCTCCTTCTGACTCCCCTACCCTCACTCCTGGCATCACTTCCATTGCTCCCACCATCATAGAGATCACATCCATCTACTCATCGCCTGTTACTCCCACCACCGCAACCACCACCGCCTTCACTACCACCACCACCATCAGCGATGGGTAATCTCTCCTAAGCTGTACTCAATGCGACCGCACATTCACCTCACGCATCGGCCTGGTCGTTCACTTTCGAATTCATCGTACAGAGACTGGCGAATCAGTGCCTGGGGCTCCAACATACAGTCGACGCGCCCGCCTCCACTGCCCTCACTGCTCCCGCACATTTACACACCGCATGGGCCTAATAGGGCACATGCGCCTCCACGACAACCTGCGGTAAAATACCGGAGGCTAAACCACATCAGTGCACACTACCTTACCCAATACATCGACAACTCCCTCACCATCATCATCGCGTACTGAAAATATCCCGGTGTCCTAGAAACCATGGCTTGTAAGGCTGCCAATCTGACGCTTACACCAGACCATGTCGTTGGCCCAGCGTATGTTCTGTGTGTGTCGAGTGGCTGACCAGTGGACTGGGAGTCAGACGGCGATGGCTCCTCCCTACCCCTTGGTTTTAGTGAATCCTGGTGGGAGTGTCAAAGGGTCAGGCCGTGCTGTGGCGCCAGCCCTATTGGCCCCTGCGTCCACTTTCAAATCAGACAACTGACCGGCTCGAACGGTGGTGTGATGCTGGGGGTGAAGGAGAGTGGGAGGTCGCGATTCTTAGCACATTCTCTCTTCACCTTAACCAATCTGACACGCTTGAGCCTATTAAGGTGGGCTAAAATCTGTGGCTTGGAAGGCAGCCAGCTTACAGGATAACTCGGTCCCCCGGACTGAATCTGAGACTGCAATTGCTCCTTCTTACTGTGGCCTTTAGGACATTCCCACTCAGCTAGGATCCAAGTCACCCCCTCTTTATTTTTGTGTCTCTGTTTTTGGTGAGCCACAGCGCGTGGACCTGCGCCCTCTCCCATCTCCGTTCTTCTTGACTCTGTCTTGACAACGGGTGCAGGGGGGAGTGGAACAGAGATTGGTGTAGATGCCACGAAAGCCTGCTCCCTCTAAAATCCAGTGTGACCCAACGTCCATTCACTACCCTGCTGTGGAGCACACGGTGGACGTCGTCGAACGCAACGATCGAACTGTCAGTGAGGCAGACTTGTTTGGCATCTACCGCACTCGCTCCTTCCACATCCGCTAGGCCCCGAAGGCAAGAAAAATTAATGATATACTTTTTGCCCTAGCTCTGCATGAAAGCGCCTTTAAGCGTCCTTTTTAGTTGTGCAAACAGCGCAAATGACTAATTTTCCGTGTCACAGCCCTACCTTACCCGAGATCCGCTTCCATTCACTCCAACTTTAAGCAATTTCTTTGCATAGTTCTGGTTCCTTGAGCGTACAGAACAGAAGCTGACATTGTTTTGCAACCAAACTATTCCCAAGTAGTTTTTAACAGTCTTTGGAATATTTTACGGTGCCGTATTATAACTAAATAACCATGAAATGGGCAAACAGAAATGGTGTGTTGCCAGACGCAGAATTTGTGCCAAACGGGTTCATGAAAAGTTAACTGAAAGGGATAACTTTTGGAACTATTTATTTTAAAGTGTCAATTGTGTGCACCGGGGACACGAAGGAGAAAAATTTGGCGAATTTAAAGGCAACAACAGAAAACGATAGAAAACTGCCAGCAAAATCCAACAAGAGCTAACAGCTAACTATAAGGCAAAGCACTGACATCGCTGTTTACTTACCATTTAACAGTCCAGAAAGAAAACGCGTGACTTACGCATAGAAAAATAAAAAAATTAAAATTAAAATTCAACCCTGTTGTGAATAAGGATATTCATTGTGATTGTCTCCATAGATAATATGTTCGAGCAATGTACGAAGTACTGTGTGACCGCTGCCCGTAGAACAGACATAGGAGCACGTAGCACTGCAGACGAGGAAGTTCGTTTGGAGTAATTTTTGCCAGGGGATTGATGAGCAGTCCCGGCTGATATTTGCTACTTTTACCATTAGAAACCCGCAGGTATTCTTATCGTAGAGACTGTGAGACATGTCTAGAAGTCCTCGGTGTAGTCTCACGTCCGTATCAAACCCACTAGTGAGCCACAAGTTTTCCTGCCAAGGTGCGTTGTTGCTGCTGTTGGAATACCATACCGCTTGCCTCCACCACCAATCTCATGCAGGCCTCACCACCATCGGTCACCATTTCGCGGAGTACCGTAGCTTCCGCACGCCCCTGGCCTGATTCTGGTTACTGACAGACTCTCGCACTGGCTACCAGCCACTTGAGCGTCAACCAGCTCTGAGCTGTTCCATAAGGTTTCAGTTTGGCAGGCGATTTTTGTTAGTAGGGAAGGCTTGGTGTCGAACGCAGAAAGACTGCGCACGACCAACAGTATTCAGGGTTGAGCCGTTTTTCTCAGAACTGACACATATTTGAGTCAGATAAAAACTACCGATCTCTGTGAATTCCTCCAAACATGTACAGGGAACACGTGCAGTGATCATGTTTTGGAAGCCTTCTTCTATAATTTAGTAATGCGCTGAACTAAGAGAATCAAAGTGGAAACGCGTTAGTTATAAAAAGTGGAGTGAAGTTAAGCAACTATGCATTTTGGGTTCTATGAAGAAAAACGTCTATATGATATGGAAGATAACCCTTCGAGGTAATTCAATATAATTGACGATGGAAGTGATGCGCCCTGAACACGGGATTCCCCTTGCATATGCCGAGGGCTGAAGCTTGTAAAATAGTGGTAAACCGATTGGTGGTGGTGGTGATGATGATGTGTCCTATGAATATTTCCACAGGTTGAAGTTTTGCCACGGGTTGAATGTATTTACAATCTCCCCTATTTCAGGATATTGACCCAGAGAAACTGGTGGATTTCTAGGCACCGTCATCGCTTCCTCGAAGCAGTTTTAACTAGCTGATAAACGCAACAGCCGGTCTGGGCACAAAATGTCGGTCGCCTATCGCCCACTTGAAAAGACTTCGCAGGCCTTGTGCAGATCAGCGGCCTCACGCTTACCGCGAGTAAAAGTAACTTAGTAGTACACTTTGCGCAGAGTGTGTCACTTGAACCCAAACCCCCCTCAGCTTGTTTCCGTTGGAAGCCCAAATGTTTTGACCAGATGAATAAGAATGTTGAGGTTTCCTTCCGACCATCAGTCTACAATATTCTCCCGCAGCAAGTTGTCTACCTCGCTGTTCTGGCCACTGAAAGGGGACAGGGCAGCAGCTGAGATGACAGTTCGACTCACAAGCGATACCGTTTACAGCATTTACAGTATTATTTCCCTAACCCAACTTGATTTGATGACGAAATATGGTCAAAGTCATCCGAGGCGGACACGGGCGCAGTAGCTAACACAGTTAAGAGTCCATTTACGCGTGCCACACACGCGACCCGATCCCAACATCATTTACCAGTTATAATAAGGACCATTCGGACCATCCTCCCACATTGCAGTGTGGAGGATGATTCTTCCCGTCATCTGAAGGACCGCCCACTTACAACCGCTGACGGCATCATAAGCTCTGACTTCTCCATTGCCAAAGATAATCTTGGCTCATCAAAAGGGGAAATACCCTAGATAGAATTAAAGGTTATTAATTTTTTATTAATTAAACAACATGCCATTAAGAATCTGGTAGCTGAAAAAATAAATGAATATGAAGCCATTAAAAGCGAGGGTTTTGTCTACTGTAATCAGAAAGCATTGTGTCCACCTTTTTGAGGGTTTTACCTATATTAGCTTAAAGCAAAAAAACCTGATTTGACAATCCCATTTTGCCAAAACATCGCGGTTGGACCATCTGATTGATATACTACGATAAACCTGGGGCAATTGTTTTCGGGGATGCAGCCTTCAGAACGCGTATTTGATGTAACAAGAGCTTTCAAGCACAATAAGTTATTTCTTTTGACGCACTTGTAAAAAATTCGGTGGCCTTGGTGGGATTCTAACCCATGCCAGCATGGGGAAGGCTTTAGTACAGCCAACGCTCTAGCCAATGGAGCTACGAGGCCCCACAGGGAGCCGTTAGTTTAATCACATTTGGGTCAAATTACCCGCCTGGCCTACTGCAAAGTATGGAATTCATCCATTCTGATACAGTAAGCTGATTGCCCAAACAGAATTTCCTAAGCAATCAATCTAGAATCCACCAGGTGACTACCGGCACAATTAATCAGTAGAGAATTTTGGCAGATTAGAATAATTCCTTTGATCCACTTGTTACGGATAAAATATTAACCTACGGTGAATGCCGGTTCACCAAATCGGCCAGTCGCTCGTAAGCGGTCCGTAAAAGGGACATTCAGCGCCTTCGAAATCGCCCACGTTGCCATATCGATCTACGCGAGCGCTCGTTATCACGTTTTTGGTGTCAATCGATGAAGCCCACGCAGGCAGTGACTGGTTCAGTCATTGCCGGCTAAGACGCGGAAGTAAAGCATGTTCCAGGTGAAAGTTTATAGGTGAATATACGCCCAATGAAAGACGGTCTAATCAACGCTGTTGCTAAACCTTGTGGAAGTCCCCCCTGCGGCGTCATGCGAGACGCCCAGGCAACGCGGGAGATGCCAAAGTCGGAGCCAGCGCAGAGAAAGTCCGTACTCTCGCAGCCCCAACCCAGCGGGCTTCCCTGTCCACCCCTGCAAAAGAAGTCCGTTTCTCTAATTGTGCCCCCAGAGCGTATCCACCGCAGTCAGGAGTCGTTATCAAGGCGCAGACCAACAGGGACATCCGATGACCGGGCACCTGACTTGACGGAAGGGGACTCGTTGAGGAAGTGCGTTCCCCCCGGTCGCCCCACGAAATCAGGGCACCGGCGGTGAAGATGGACACCGAATGGAGAAACAGGACACACAAACAGGCGGCGGGGACGCAGATTCCACCTGTTCAGAGCATCTGCAGACAACAGCGACCAACCACATTAAAATGCTCAAAATAAAACAGCATGTAATGGAAACTGTGATGCGCAAGCTTCTCCTGTCCTTGAAGGAACTCAAGACAAATGAAGAGTCCCGTGGAAGAACATATGAGACAGAGAAAGAGCGCAGACTGAAGGTGACCCGAATGATGCAACTGCTCATGTTGCAGCGCAAAAACCTGCAAATGCAGACTGACACTCTGATGGCCAGCCTCTCAACTCTCAAGAAAAAAACATGATCTTCTGCGTAAACACTCCGAAGGTTGTATTGTTGAGAACGTCGAACTGAGCCAGGCCCTGGGTCAGCTAAGGTGTGAGATGGAAAAGAAGGACACGCACATCAAGGGATTGGTACAGTTGAGTGAAAAGTTACAAAAACAACTTGAAGTTCAGGCCGGCGCTGAAATCGCTCTGGAGAACACTGAGTTTGAACTGAAACGTCTCAAGATTGACAACGAAAACCTTAGACAGGCAAATCAACAGTTGGAATGTATATTTGCAGAAAAGGTGAAGGAACGTGAGACCACTTCCCTGATGAATGCTCAACTGTTGCAGGATTTGGAGCGCAGCCGAGCGGAGCTAGCTAATGTGCGCATGCGATGTGAGAAGGTCACTGCGGAGAACCAGGCCCTTAGAAACCAATTGGTCATTTCAGAAGCGGGCACCAAGGACCTGTGTCTTCGCAAGGCGGAGATGGAGCAGCTCCGCGAACAGTACGAAAATTTACAGTTCAGCCACCAGCGTCTGCAGGCCCTTTATATTTCGGAGACAGAGACCAGACGAGCACTGCATAACCAGCTGCAAGAGGTGAACGGAAACATTCGTGTGATTTGTCGATTTCGTCCCTCCACCGACGAGGAGGACCATGAATCTCTTTTCGAGTTTTGTGCCATGGATAAGGTTTTTGTGGCTGGTAGGGTACACCCTAGTACAAAGAACTACAAGCGGCAGCTGGGCCTGGACCAGCCGAGTGCGTATTCTGCCCGAGATGAGTACTTTTCTTTTAATCGCATCTTTCAGCAGAATGCTACCCAGATGGACATATTCCAGGAGATACGACCCCTGATTGCATCCTGTGTAGATGGGTATAACGTTTGCATCCTAGCCTACGGCCCAACGGGCAGCGGCAAGACATACTCCATGCAGGGGACCAAAACCGAGCCTGGAATAAGCACTCGAGCAGTAAGAGAACTGTTTGATCTCGTTGAACCACTCCAGGGCGTGTGGAATACTGACATTAGTGTAGCGATGTTTGAAATACATAATGAGGTTATCTATGACCTGTTGGGACAGCAATCCATCCGGTACGTCTGTCAGACAATGGTCTCGATGTGCGTCTAATTGATTCACAAGAGAAAATCACAAACTCTGAACAGGAGACTCTCTACTGGATTGAGAAAGGTTACGTGCGTCGCAAGATGACAGCAACCAAGTTGAATGTGGAGTCTTCACGCTCACACCTAATCATTCGAATGCAGCTGGGACTAACAAGCACAATTGATGGGCAAAAGAGGTCATCCACCCTGGTCTTTTGTGATCTAGCCGGATCTGAGTCGGCAGAACGTATCGATGCCAGTGGATCACTGCATGTGGAGACAGGGTACATTAACAAATCTCTAGTCACCCTTGCGAGAGTGTTGGAAACCCTCCGGAAGCGGACGGTTCTGGGTACGACTGCACAGTTCTCCAACCTCGCCGTGCCCTACCGAGACTCGAAGTTGACCCACCTGTTGAAACCGTGTTTGGGTGGTCAAGCAAAATGCGTCCTGTTAGTGACTGCGTCGCCCGAAACCAGTCATTTGGACAGGACTATTAAAGCCTTAGAATTTGCTCAGCGTGCAATGCAGGTTGCTTTGGGCAAGCCATCAAAGAATCTGAGAATTCTAGAAACACGCGCAGCAGCAGCAACGCCAAAACGTAGGCCATCCAAGAAACGCCCTCCTGCCGTCTCCCCTTGCCCCCCCCCTCCCTCTGTCTGTACCGCCTCCTCCTCTCCCTTCACTGACTTGTCCAACCTATGGACCCAGCGAAATGTGGAAAATTTTCAATCCCTATGTACATGAATCATGCGCCAACTTAACTCCGTTTCCTCGCAATACTCGGAAAAATTGTTGGGGTTGACATAAGTGAATCCCCTCTCCACCCCCCAGCTGAGTAATTGGGCAGGTCCGCATTCCACTGCAGTCTCCTAATAATGTCGTTGCTTCAGTGAAGCAGTAAAAGTAGTCTCAAAAGCAATCGAACATCCATTGGGGGATCAGTAGGTAAAATGGGCATTGATGTGCGTCAGAATGCTGGATGTGCATATGTAGTTTATGTTCAAAAATGCTTTTAAATAAGTCTCCTTAGAAAACGCTACAAAATATGCTATCAGATCCACTTCGCTATTTGGGGAAAAGCAAGCTCCCCTTCACTTTGCAACATGACTGTGATAGAAATCGCTACGGGAAGCTGGCCTTCGTAGCTAACCCTATAGACCTAAAGTTAGGGACGTCACACGAATCTTAACCTCTTTAATGAAGCTAGTCTTTGTCCCCGAAAATTCTAATAGACTATTCAGACTACTGTTTTCATTTTGAAACAGTGCTTTTTTTAAGCAATTTTCGTATGTTTACGATCCCCCAATTTTCTACCTAACTTCTTCAATTGGTCTTATTGGGCAACTTATTTTTCTCGTTATTGCACTAGACCACGTTAAAGGTGGGACGAGAGGCCAGTATGTTATCTTAAGATACGTTGGTTCCCTCAGGATGGAGGGTCAGACCGAAATGTCTCCTTTGCAATGTAGCCACTATGGCACTGCCACACAGCTGGTATGCGAACCGACCACTTCTTGTTTCTGGAAAAACGCGATCCAGTCATAACGCCCGATCATGTTCCCGGTTATTCTGACTATGTGTTGCTACCGAATCCAGGCGGGTGAGAGAAGAGAGAGTGAAGCAGATGCTGTGCAAATCAACTATTCTTTTAAGCTAACTCGTGTGCACGCACAGTCAATAATCGAAGTTACGTGATAAGGTAGCTAAGCGCACGGCGCTTAATAGGTCATGGATTAGGGGTCCGATGAATATTTGAAAAGTTAAAGGACGAATATCATCTAATCTCCAGACACGGTCCGGCAAGTATGGTTTCGCAGGTATTGAAGCGAATATGTGAGACCCAGGTTCTTGTTGAAAAGAAGACAAACGTGTGATCACTGGGACAACAGGTGTCTTAGCCTGAGCTTTCTGTCTCGAACAGGAGGCCATCTTCGTAGACTGGAAGCATGCAACAGCAAATGACCTGTTTTTGTAGTCAAATCAAGACGAAGGAGGGTAGGAATGGAGCGGCGATGGTGGCGTTCGCGCTAAGGCTGAGTTCATGCCGTCTCATGGTGTCAAGACGGTGTGCGTTGCGGGCTGGGAACTGGGCCGCTCCTCTAGGCCGCGCGCGAACGAAGTGCGTGATAATGGGGGGGGGGGGGGGGGGTATGTTTAATCTTTAAGAGGGAACGTGCTCCTGCGAATGCTATTTGCAAAGGCTATGACTTCGTCTGTTACCTGTCTGGCCTGATTTTCGGAACGGAACATAAACGCACCGCCGTCACGTAATAAGGGGTAATCAGTAAACGAGTGGCATTTCTAGCGAAGACTAGATCGAATGGAGTAGTCAGTTCTGACCTATTTGCACCACCGGCCTACGATACCTCAGTTCCAAACCAAATATACCTGATATGCGGACGCGCGTCTATTTGATCGTTGATTTTAACATCCACCCGCTTGAGCCCCTGATAAATGATTTATTGAATGCGATCACGAGTATTTAGACTTATGTGAGAGTAGCGTTAAACACGCTCCCGGGCTCCTAGGACGGAATACAGGCGTTCTGTTTTGTCTGGAACGCTCGGGGTTGGTCACGCAGTGAGGATCAGTCAGTGATGGAGGCCCTGGTGTCTGACACCTTGATATTTTCTCCTGTTATCACGTGCTTCGCTCACACGGCCAAGAGGTGCGGCCCAGTTTCTAGCCCAAGGACGCACGCCATCACCACGCCGTGAGACGGCGTGGACTTAGCCTTATCAGAAACGCCAACTTCTCCCCCTCCACACCTACCCTCCTTCCTCTTGGGTTAACTCTAAAAACGGTTCAGTTTTTGTTGCATGCTCCAAGTCTCCGATGATGAAACCGAAAGCTCAGACTACTCTGCCTATTGTCGCAGTGATCGTGCGTTCATCTTTGTAAAAAGAACCTGGGATACGAAGATGCGCCTCCAATTCCTATTGGTATTTGAAACTTAGGTTCTCGTACCTTAAAACTTTAATTCCCAAATATTTTAGCAAAAATAAACTTTCCCTTACAGCAATGGTCGGTATATAACTAACTAAATCCAGAAAAAAAAGCGTTAACGTTAAGCCATGTGGCTATTGTTGTAGCAAGTCGAGTGAAACCTTTTGGATGTCGATCTCATTGCATGCCAGAAGTCGTATCAACGATGGTATGCATATCTGATTGTCGATGTGTCCACACACGACCGGAGTTTTGACAGAGGGGACATCGGATTGGATAAAATGACGTTTGAAAGGAGTGGAAAAAAATCTTCGAGAATGCAATTACCAGATAATTTGACCGCTATATAATTTTGTCAAGCTAAGAAAACCAAATAAAAAGAAATTAGACGCACCAACAGCAAATAAGAGCATCTGCGGGACACATCTTAAACTGAAAACATCCTTCTCGAGTTAACAGGAAGAATGATAAGAAGACAATAAAAGATATGAGAAAGGATAGGGACGTATATTAAGCGCCCGATTGAGGGGCTGAGGGGTGATGGTTAGAACCTAAACGCCGAATGACCTTTTAATAATATTGTTCAAGAGCGATCGAACACGCGGAGATAGGGAGAACTTTGACGATAAGTTATCATCCCAGTACCTGACAAGAGTGACCTTATCGAGAAGATTGTCAAAAGATTTGGGACTTTGAGATGTCACAGGCGAAGGGTAGCCAGAAGGAACGTGTGACTATTAAGCAGAAATTTGAAACATTTTTTCCCGGATATGAGTTTAAAACAGGCGTACGCAGCAGGATGTATTGGTGACAACAAATTTCGCGACGGCTTATAACCTGCACGACATAGTCAACGAATAGAAGCAGACAGCAGTTTTAATATGCACAGAATGTCAATGCATAACAGCAAGGGTCAGGGTTCATTGCAAAGAATGATCAGATGAAAGACGATAGCTCAAAGCAGCAGATAGGACAGATAAGGTGAGGGGAGAGGAGTTAACTCGAATCACAGTGATGAGTAAATCTAGGGAGTGAAGATTACCAGGGCAGGTGGAGATTGACCAAGTGGTCTAGCTGCTTGCACAGGTCCGGTTTTTCCCTCCGCATATAGGTTGCTTCCAAGTAGCGCAAGGCCCGAGTTGTTCGTGCCCGAACAAGTACTCGGGTGGCTGTTTTGGGGTCAAAATAGTGACCGCTGTCTAGTAGATGTTTAGTAATCGAAGACCGTGGTACTTTATTTTCTTGTTCAACAGCCAGTTAAGCAAATTCTCAGCGGCCCTGCTTGCCAATTGCCTTTGCGTTTGCCAAATGTACTTGCATCCCCAAGAACACGTGAATTGATAAACACAATCTGGGTGTCGTGCAACGGCAAGGCATCCTTTGCCCAGTTGATTAGAGGACTCCTAGTAGGACTGTTAAGGTATGTTCTTTCTATGGCGCAGCGCAACCATCGTTTGATTGTGGTTGAAATGTTTGGGAATTGACTGTTCCGCCACTTTTGGCCGTAAATGATCGCTGTTCTTTTGAATGAAGGCATCCCTTGGCTGGTTGATTGACAGGCTTCTAGTAGGATTGATAAAGATGAGCTCAGCTGCATTGTATGTTCTTTCTATGGTGTAGCGTAACCGTCGCTTGATTGTATTTGAAATATTGTTACCCTTAAAGGGTAAATATATATTAACGGGCTTTTTCGTAACTGAATGTTCCATCACTTTTGGCCGTAAGGGGTTGCTTTATTTTTGAATGAAACGTGCAGGATATCCACAGTTAAGTAAGGCTGATTTGATGCAGGCAATTTTCTGTATCTAGAGTTTCACTAGAGCAAATATTTCTCGCCCTTTGAAAAAGAGTATGTACCAGATTTCATTTCCATTGTACTGATACAAAGCTTGAAAAATGCAAGTATTGCCCTTTCCAGATATTTTTGTGGAAACCAGAGCGCCGTATTGAGCCATCATCCTCTATGAACATGAAGACGTTTAGGAAGGGTAGCTTGTTCACTGCTCACTTTCCTCCGTGAATTTTATCTTTGGATGCAAGTTATTCATGGCAGTAAGAAGGCCTTCAACGTCTTTCTTCTTATCAAAAATCGGGAATATGTCATCCACGGGCCACGTGGTAGATGCGTTGGACCAACACGGGGGCCACATTAGGGCATGGCATGCGTTATTCGGGTTGCGCTCCCATAACAAATGCCGAACATAGAGGTGTGGTGGCACGCCTAGGGGCAGCTAGGACTTAGGGGACCCGGCCGTGCCAGCCACCTGCGTCCTTCTCCTGCCTCCGGTCTCTTGACTCTGTCTTGACACCGGGCTCAGGTGGGGAGGAGGAGAGAGTCACGGTAGCTGCAGCGCAAGGCTACTATCACTCTAAAAACTAAATCACGCGGAAGTCACCGTCCCTGCTCAACTTTCCCATGGAGCATACGGTGGACATCGTCGGACTACGACGGTCGAACTGTCATATACTGATGTCATCTTCAATTTCGATGCCAGATTTTCTTCTAGGAGACCCAGAAAAACTTCGGCGAAGGTTGGCTTGAGTGGACTTCCCATTGCGACTCCATCAACATGACTGCCCATTAAAAAGAAGCCAGCCTGCCTTGCTTAAAATTTTGAAGAGTATCCTTATTTTTAGCATTAGGGCCAACAACCGTATTATTAGCGTACTTGACGTAAAGCCAGTGGCTGGATCGTCTCAGAGTATCGGTGTAAAACAAAAAAATAAATAGAGGAAAAATATGTGACCCTGAAGCACCCGAAAAGTGTTAGGTAGAGTGATGTATGCAGAATGACGCAAACGACAAAGAAAAGGTGGAATAGAATAGCCCTTTCTGGCTAGTTAACCGTCAGCAGCCAGCCATACCCAATTCCAGGTGTTATGATACCGGAAGCTCGAACCTGTAACCTAAACATTGAGCCGTTAGCTCGTTTCGATTGGGAATATTAACAAAGGTAGATGGGCGCTCACCGATCAGTTACGGGACTCACTCGTATCGTTTTGCCTTGGGGCTCACAAAAAGCTAACAAAAAGCGCCCCTCTATCACTTGGGGTTCATAGCCCTATATTTGTAGCAGTTAGCCGATGGCATCCTTTTTATTTGCCCGGCCGCCCCCTAGCACACTTTAATATATAAAACCATAGCGCGTCGGCAGTGTTATTCTTAAGAACCCAAATGGACTGCATGCTTGTGCAATGACCTTACCGAATGTTTGAGAGACTGTCTGAATTTTGTTGATAAACGCTCACCAATCGTTAACGGAACTTCCTTATCCCGTTCTACCTTGGGACTCACTGCTAGAGCCTCGCCAGCAGCCGCATAGTGGCTTGTAGTAGTAGTAGACGTAGTAGTATTAGAAGTAGCAGTAGCAGCAGCAGTATTAGTAGCAGTAGTAGCATTAGTATAGTAGTAGTAGTAGTATTAGTAGTAGAAGTAGTAGTAGTAGTAGCTGTAGTAGTAGTAAGAGGAGTAGTAGTTAAAGTAGTAGTAGTACTAGTAGTAGTAGAGCTAAATGATTAGGGCTTTGGACTTCTGATGGATAGATCACGGGTCCAACGTCCTAAACTTTGATCCATGGGCCCATTGTCTTGCCGGTTTAGATCGGGGATATTGACATTCATTAACGAACGCTCACCGATCGCTTACGGATCTCACTCGTCCCATTGGGCCTTGGGACCTACTTTCTCGTGACTCAAGGCTTAGGGCGTTGGAATTCTGATCAGCAGGTTGTGGGTTCGAACCTCGGTGGGGCACCACCTGGGGCTGGGTATGACTGGCTGGTGATGGCTACTGAACCAGAAATGGCCATTTCAGCCTCTCTTATCTTTTTCAGCATTGTTTTGCCTGACTGTTAAGCCGGTGGTAACTGGTATGCAAGGCTCCAGGGAAAATGAGAAAACTCCTTCCAACCGTTCCAAACGGTAGAAACATGAAAAAGCTTAATACAATTGTTCCCTAGGCTTATTGCAGCGCGAGGGTAGACCAATAATCCTTCTAATGCATCCGTTGTCAACTTTTGAATCTCTGTTGACAGCAAGATATCGGCGAACAATCAGTGTCTCGTCACTTTTAGCAACTATCAATGGGTGTGAGATGAGTCATTACCTGGGCTGCCATGATAATTCAGCTCTCCGGGGAGCGTTTCAGAACGACCGGAGGATAGGGGATTCAGGTGTCAACGGCCCCTTCTTACTGTTGCCTTTATGGCATTTACACACATGTGAGATCCAAGTTGCCCTCTTGAATATGCGGGCCCTTTGGAATGGGAACCAGATCGTGTGTGGCATGCGTAGATGGTTTTATAGGAAGGACAGCATGCAGCATCAGCTACACAAGTCGGCCGATGCGCAAGTCGCCAGTGCCGCACCCCCTCCGTGTGGGGCACAAGGTGCGTGTCGTTGCTTGCACAAGGAATAGTGCTTACCTCACGCTGTTGTGCGATTGATTCACACCGAGCAGGTAACCACCGAACAGCAGGTGTTCTGTTCCACTACCGAGGCCTGTGTAGTTAAGTTCGCGTGCGAGGACACGATTTTCCGTATTAACCAACACCACGAAGCTTTCGGCCCTGCGTGGGCGTGTGCTCTGATACTGTTGGGCGAAAGGGTGTGGGGAGAAGCTAATACCCCAGCTCTCATCCCTCCGTTGCCTCAATGAGTCCAACCTGACGGCTCTTCTCGAGAAATTAGACTTAGTGTTGGACTCCTCATCAACCAACAAGGCAGCTGCGCTCTGTGATAAATAATGCACATGCACTGAAAGGTCGAGGAGGACAAAAACAGGAATCCTTTTTCACACATGCATCAGGAAACTGCCATGAGTTACCAGGAAGCCTGTCGGTGAGGACTTCATACATGCGCATAAGATAAAATTTTTTCAGGTCTTTGGGTTTTAAAAACGAAATTCTTGAAGGCAGTGCACGTAGCCAGTCAACGCACGTTTATACAGGAGGGAGTTTAACCATCAGGATAACAGTGCATTAAAAATGGAAATCAGAAGACATTTTCTCGTGCGTTTCGCCCGGACCGACTGCGTATTTCAAGTCAAAAGGAAGTGCTCGGTTACATACGCAAGGTAAGATTATGTTATTGAAAACGTTTACGTTTTACAGTCTCAAGGTAGTCTCTGAATAAGGTAATCTGTTTGACATTTACAGAGGATTACAAAAAAGTGGATGAAGTGTGGATAGGATGACTTGCAAGTTGGGTCGGTCTCTGAAAAGTTCCCTCTCATAAACTTTCATACGCCTTTCTAAAGTAGCTTTCATTTCGTTTCTGCAATCAGGTTAGGCAAAACGGTCGTGTGCGCCCAAAAGAACTTCATACAGGCGTCACAGTTACCATGGCCGAAAGCCACCAATTCAACCGCCCGCGGATAATTACCTCCCCCGGTAACCATCATCCCTCTGACGCTGATTGGAAGACTGACCACAGCTTTGTATACCCTCAAATCCCACAAATGCAATATTTTTTCTACTTGCCCGCATATTTGACTTCGTTGCATAGCGATATACATGTAAAGGCCTGACGAGAATTTATCGAAAGCAAACGTATGCTCGCCAAATAGTTTTTCAGTTTTGGTATTCATCCGCCTGCGATGTGAACTGCACATTTGATGCTTAAGCTGGAGTAAAATGTACCAGAAGGGTGTTTTGTTGGACATGGAAGTAAGAAACTATTGGAATTGAGCTCCATGCCAACTGGAATGTGGGAGGTATCTTTTTCGGTCTTCTATCAATTCTCCTCTTGACAATAATCGAACAACTGAGACGAGTTAATAATTTTCTGGTTACCTTGGTATCGCGGGATATGTATGGGCATTGCCGCTCTCGTTAGGGCACCCGATGGTTGATGCGTCCGACTACATCGCTGTAACGCTCCGCCTATTTAGCGTTATAATGTTCAGTTTTTTTATCTATCTGCCGACCAGTATGTATGTATGTCTGTCTAACCAATTAGTGGTACGCGTTTTCTTTAGCCACGTCACGCACGTTTCTTCAATTAAATTCCCAATGGTTTGCTCGTTACTCGCGTGTTACATTAAAACACACATTCAGCCTCAATCCAGGGTTTTACCACTTAGATTATCTAGAAGTCAATGTTAACTTCCTTGAACGATCCCGCCCTTTACCTCCCACCCCTATCATTTCCCCCGATCTCGCATTACAAGTGGTCTCGCGTTAAATTTAAGTGGCCCCTATTTCTATGTCGAACTGATGTTCTTTTGAAAATGCTGTAACTTACCTTCAGCCACATATTCAAAGCGAGACTATGCCCTCATTCAGCTTATTATAGGGTTAAAGTCTGAAGTTTATATCATGGGACCAAGTGCTCTGACGATTCCACACCATGCATAGTGAAAATTGTGTTTTCACGTTTATTTTTTTTGAATTTTTGAACAAACTTCATGCGTAGAATCTCAGTAAGTATATTGTTCTGCTGATCACTGCTTCATTAATAACACTGTGGGTTTTGCAGTACAGATAAGGAAAGGTGCGTTCCTCACGTAGATCAGCCTGTAAAAACAACCATACCAATAAACTACTTCCCCTTATCTGTTTTCAGAAGACGGCGATGAATGGGACTAAACAGTGGACTCAGCGGCGGGGATTTCAATGGATGGTCCCGTACATTTCTGTTCCCAGAGAGCAAATCAAGGGAGGTGATTAACTTGTAGGCTTATTGCCACAGGCTAATCTGCACACGGAACATCCCAACGCTGTGCGTACTGCAAGAACTCGCAATATTACTGATCAGCTGTGCTGACAAGGAAAGGCGACTGACACCTCGAACTGAGTCATGGCTCCGTTCACGCTAGTTTGACCCCACCCGTAGAATAGGGCAGTGGTCATCAGGGCAATATACTTCCTGAGATTCTACACATACGGTTTGGCCGGAAATTCAAAAAGTAAAAGTTGCAAACCAATATCATTCACTGAACATAACGTTGAATGAGCGGAGCCGTTGGCTCAAAAGACAGACTTCACACTGTAAATCAAAAATCAAATGGATGTAGCCATAATCTGAATCTGTCGGTGCATTGGAGAATATAAATAGCATTAAAAAAACTCACATTTCTTCTTAACCCTTATTTAACCTTATTCCTCCGCTTTGCATCGCAGGTCGACAGGTAATAACACAACTACGCAATACAACGGAACCACCCCTCGAACGAGGCGATGATCGCTTTCGCCCCAGTTTGGCCAGCTTTAAGAAGTGGTTCTGGTGATAACAGGACCGCATGCACTTTTATTCACTTAATTTTCTATTGTTATTACGATTCAATTTTAGTTCCCAGAGTGGACTACAACTCTTTGTTTATATGCTCCTCTGGCAGCAAATTATGCATTCTTCAAACTGCGTTCTTCAAAAGGGCTCATTTAAATATTAAGACTTCAATTAATTCTGCATAATCCTAGACAAAATCTGGATTTTTAAAAATTTTTTTCCTTAGATTTCCAAACGATGTACTAGGTACTAGATAGTTCGTCCAATTTGTATAATTCATTTGACCCAGTTTTGACCTCTGTGGGATTCGAATTATGTAATTGCGCCTGGTAGTTATCTGGTGGATTTGAAATGGATTGCTTGAGAAACTTTACTTGGGCAGTCAACTTACCGTATCAGATTTCGTCAATTTCATTCGTTGCAGTAGTCTGGGTGGGTACCTTGACCCAAGTGTGATTAAACTCACGCCTCCGGTAGGGCCTTGTAGCTCAGTTGGCTAGAGGGTTGGCTGTACTAAAGCCTTCCCCTTGTTGGCATGGGTTCGAATCACATCGAGGCCGCCGAGTTTTTCACAAGTGGGTCAAATGGATGTGCTATGTGTTTCCTCGCAGTTCAGCTGGCGTACGTCTGTCTGTGTTCATAAAATGTTTCCATAAGCCTGGACCATGCGGCATACTTTTCAAACGACACTACTTAATAGGTAGGAAGTAGGCAATATTAATAGTCACCCGAGTGTCTCAAAAGTCCTCAGAATGTCAAAAAGTCAAAACAGCAACACACGAATCTCGTAAGCGAAAACACGTTCAATCAACCCATTCCAGGACATAAAATGGAACCTATATAGGCGTCGAAAAGCTACCAAAGTATGGCAATATTTCCATCCAAAACCCATTAAGCTGCAGCGTATTAATTCGTTTTGAATTAGGTTCCCTCTACAGGCACAAGTCAACCGTCTGATGACGCACGCTGTAGTAACATTTGCTGCTCTATTCTGATTATCAGAAGATCCTGAGGATGATGTACATTCACCCCTGAACTCTGATAAAGAGCCCTCTGCGAGTCAACATAAAGACGAACATAACGGCTGTTGAGTGACTGCAAATAAATTACATATAACCATTTCGGGTTATTTGGGATTTTTTAGTTACATTTCAAAAGGGGTTTAATTTTGCTACACGACTGTCAGCGAACTCTCTAGATCAGAGCTCCAGCTAAAAAAACATCGACTAGGAAGCAGAAGATTGAACTTGTATAGGAAACAATCTTCTGATACTAAGAACAAAAGGAAATTGCTCTGATTTTCTCCTGCAGTTAGAAGAGACTGGTGAATTTGCATGAGCCTGATCACAGTCAGCCTGACTCAAGCCCAAATCAACTGATTACGGGTGTCGCATTTTCGGGCAAGTCGCTTAACTATCAATGTTTCTTTTTGCGCATAGTCAATCACTGCGTAAATGGAATTTAATGATGCGTTTCTCCTCGGTAAAGCATGAATGGTGCTACGCTCCGGACCGCCTTTCTGCTATAATGTTTTGAATCGAACCTAGGTGTTGCCTCACTGGAAGTTCAACTAAACTCCATGCACAGAACTATCAATTCGATATTCTCGTGTGTGGTTATTTTCCTTTCTTATGACGTCTCCGCTACTGCCGAATGGACGCCGGTAATCCATCCCCATTCCGATAAGCTAAGCGACCGTCACTGACACCTGACTGGCACCGATTGACCCAAGAGACAACGTCACAGTACTCAAGTTGAACAAGCTGTACAACCTGGTTAATGGATAGGCACATGCGGAGAGGACCAGAGCGCACACGTGCGCACGTGTACGTGCTGTGCACAGTGGAGTTTAGTGCGCGAAACGAGCTCTTGGAGCACAGTCTAGTGCCATATGCCATACATGTGACATCTGTCTAGGCGATGCATCTTCGGCCCTATTGACTCCACATCAAGACGGTTTCTGCTACAAACTGAGCGCACCTATACTGGTGGAGATGGACGAACTAGACATGCCATCTGACGATGGCTCTTCCTTTCTCGGGGTTCTTTGCAGCCCCATGTCATATGGAGAAAAGGTGCGCTACTTGATCGGATGTTAGGACAGACCGGGACCTGCTGGTTCCTATGCTTCAGTTCTCAGATCCACGGCGTCCAGGGATGTTTGTGCCAGGAACCACTTGGCACCCTGGACTACGTACCCGTTTGGATTGCCATTAAGACAGGCACCTTGAGTGTCTTGAATGCATTTTTGTTCGAATCCATACACGGCTTTCTCCTTCAGACCACGCGTTGTTCAAGCTCTTCAAGGTCACAAGCTCCGAACTACCACTAATAGTGGCGTCTCGTTATTACGATCAGCCTCTTCTGTTACTCATTGTTGATAGGATGGATTTACACGAGGTTATACGAACAAGAGATGGTGGTCAGTTCCCACAAGTAAGTGGCCTTTTGGCCGTCTCATTGCGTTGCACTGGCGCTTTCGGTTCTCATGTTCTGGAGGCCTTAGCTATGCATCTCTTTAAGATGGCCACTTACGTTTTCCGTCTAGATGGTTGTGTACACGAGCGAGTTTGCGGGGTGCAGTCGCGCCACTGGTTGCAAGCTCTGCTCCAACGTTTATTTTTTGGGTTTATGTACGTTCGTGCGCTGGATGCACTTCCAGCCATTTGGTTGTGCCATGATTAACGTTGCGGAGACTGTTAGTTATATAAAACGATTAGGTATTTTTATGAACTTGTGGATAAGTGGATGGGCATGAGCTGTCCGTCCGCATTGCGGTGTATGGCGTACCACAGTGCGTGGTCTGAAGGAGAAAGCCGTGTATGGATTCGAACAAAAATGCATTCAAGCAGGTGCCTGTCTTATTGGCAATCACACGGGTACGTAGTCCAGGGTGCCAAGTGGTTCTTGGGCACAAAGCATCCCTATGGACGCCGTGGATCTGGAGAACTGAAGCATAGGAACCAGCAGGTCCGGCCCATCCGCGATCCATCGCGATCAGCGCACCTTTTCTCGATATGACAGGGCTGCAAAGAACCCCGAGAAAGGAAGAGCCATCGTCAGATGGGCATGTCTAGCTCGTCCATCTCCACCGAGTATAGGTGCGCTCGGTTTGTGGCAGAAAAACCGTCTTGATGTGGGTCAATGAGGGCCGAAGATGCATCGCCCTAGACGAGATGTCACATGTATGGCGGCATGGCGGTACTAGATCTGTGCTCCAGAGTCTCGTTTCGGCGCACTAAACTCCACTGTGCACATACGTACGCGTGCAAGCACGCAAAATGTGGTCCTGCGGCATGCCTATCCGACTAGCAGGTTGTACAGCCGTTCAGCTTTGAGTACTGTGAGCGTTGTCTCTTGGGTCAATCACCGCGCTGCCAGTCAGGTGTCAGTGACGGTCGCTCAGCTTATCGGAATGGGGATGGATTACCGGCGTCCATTCGGCAGTAGCGGAGACGTCATAAGAAAGGAAAATAACCACACGAGAATACCATCGAATTGATAGTTCTGTGCTATGGAGTTTAGTTGAACTTCCAGTGAGGCAACACCCAGGTTCGATTCAAAAACATTATAGCAGAAAGGCGGTCCGGAGCCAGCACCATGTCATGCTTTACCGAGGAGAAACGCATCATTAAATTCCATTTACGCCGTGATTGACTATGCGCAGAAACATTGATAGTGAAGCGACTTGCCCGAAAATGCGACACACCCGTAGTCGAGTTGATTTGGGCTTTGAGTCAGGCTGACTGTGATCTGTGCTCATGCAAATTCACCGTCATCTTTCTAACCGCAGGAAAATCGAACAATTTCCTAGAGCCCTAGCATCAGTAAGATTGTTTCGGCGACAAGTTCAACTTTTCCGCCTTAGCTCCAGATACGTAGCCGGAGCTCTGACTGCGGAGGTCGCCCGACGAAGTCGTGTAAATTAAACCCCTTTTTGAAATGTAACTATCAAAATAACCCAGAAATGGTTATATGTAATTTATTTGCAGATGCAATCAACAGCCGTTATGCTCGTCTTTCATGTTGGCTCGCAGAGGCTCTCTATCAGAGTTCAGGGTGAACGGTACATCATCTCTGCAGGATCTTCCTGATAACTTGGCAGAGCAGCACCCGTTACAGTACTGGCGATGCGTCATCGTAGACGGTCGACTTGTGCCTTGAGGAACCCGATCAAAACGAATTAATACGCTGCGCTTTCATCGGGCTTAAGAAATACGCTACTTTGCAGCTGACGCCTATACAGTTCCATCGGCGTCTTGTCAGCGACGAAGTGTTCGCCAGAGATTCGTGTTGCTGTTTTGACTTTTTTGATACTTTGTTAATTTTGTATTACCCCGGGTGACTATTAATATTGGCTCTACTTCCTACCTATTAAGTAGTGTCGTTTGAAAAGCATGCCGCATGGCCCCAGGCTTATGGAAACATCTTTTATGAACACAGACAGACGTACGCCAGCCGAACTATATGTTACACAGCACATCCATCGGGACCACCCAGAAAAACTCGGCGCGCTCGATGTGATCTTGCAACCCATGCCAACAAGTGGGGAAGGCTTTAGTACAGCCAACCTCTTGCCAACTGAGCTACAAGGCTCCGTACCGGAGGAAAGACCACACTTGGGCCGCAACGTACCGTGATCGGTTTCAAACAAAACACCGAATGACGAAATCTCGATACGCGTTTATTCGCCCGGCGCAGTTTCAAGCAATCAACCAATGATAATGAAGCGGCGATAATTCGAATCCTAAGAGGTTCAAATAAATAAATGAACATGTAAATTGGACGAACTATCTTAGTACCTAGTACACGTTTGAAATCTAAGGAAAAATTTTAAATCCAGATTTGTCTAGATTATGCAGAATTAATTGAAGTTCTTAATATGAAAATGAGCTCCGAAGAACGCAGTTTGAAGAATGCATAATTTGCTGCCATATATATTATAAACAAAGAGTTGTGGAATCACTCAACTGAAATTAACGTAACAATGGAAATTATGAATAAGGCGTCCAGTTATCACCTGTGAACCACTTTTAAAGCTGGCCAAAGCTGGGGCGAAAGCGATCATCGCTTGTTTGAGGGACCTTTGTATTGGAAGTTGTGCGACCGGTCATCTGCATGCGCGATGAATAAGGTTAAATAAGGAAGGAGAAATGGAGCTTTTTAAGCGATTATATTCTCCAACCACAGATTCAGATTATGGCTACATCCATTTGATTTTGACTTTGCGTGAAGTCTGTCTTTGTTTCAACGGCCCGCTTATTCAACGTTGTGTTCATTGAATTATTATCGGTTTGAACTTTACTTTTGAATTTCCGGCCAAACTGTATGTGTAGAATCAGGGAGGATGTCTGTATACCGCCCGTCTTTGCGGTAATAAACTGGTGAACGAGCCATGACTCTGTTTCGAGGTGTCAGTCGCCTTCTCCTTTGTCAAAATAGCTGATCTGTAATATTGCGGTTCTTTAGTAACAGCGTTGATGTTCCGTGCAGATTAGCCTGTGGCAATAAGCCTGGCGTTAATCACCTCTTTGATTTGTCTTTTGTGAACAGAAATGTACGGACCATCCATTGAAATCCCGCCGCTGATCCGCTGTTTGGGGTCCCATTCATCGCCGTTTCTGAAACAGATAGGAAGTAGTTTATTGGTATGGTTGTTTTACAGGCTGATCTACGAGTGAACGCACCTTCCTTATCTGTAAAAACCTACAGTGTTGATTAAGCAGTGATCAGCAGAACAATATACTAACTGAGACTTTACTGAAGTTTTGTTCCAAAATAAGTAAACGGGAAACAATTACTGCGATGGTGTGGAATCGTCAGAGCATGGTCCCATGATGTAAATCGACTTTTAACCCTATAATAAGCTGAATGAGGGCAGTCTCGTGGTTTGAATATGTTTGGGGCTGTAAGTTTAGCATTTTCAAAGGGTCACGTTTGACATAGAAATAGGGGCCACTTAAATTTAACGCGAGACCGTTGTGAATGATCGGGGAAATGATAGGTGGGAGGTAAAGGCTGGATCGTTCGGAAGTTAACATTGACTTCTAGATAATCTGGCGGTAAACCCTGATTGAGGTGTCGGTGTTTTAATGTAACACGCGAGTAACGTTAAACCATTGGGAATTTAATTGAAGAAACGTGCGTGACGTGTTAAAGAAAACGCGCACCACTAATGGTTGAAAGACATACATATGCACGGTCATGATAGATAAAAAACTGAACATTATAACGCTAAAATAGGCGGTTACAGCGATAGTCGACGCACCAACTATCGGCGCCTGAACGAGATAGGCAATTTCATAATATTATCCGCGATAACAAGGTAACCAGAAAATTATTAACTCGCCCCAACAGCGTAATGGATTATTAGTCAGAAAGAGAGAAATGATGAAGACGAAAAAGCGATACCTCTTATTATTCGTGCCAGCGGAGCTTAATTCCAATAGTTTTACTTCCATGTCCGTAAATTTAAAACACCCTTTCAAAATACTTACTCCAGCTTACATTAAATGTGCAGTTCACATCGCAGGCGACATCACCAAAACTGGAAACACAGTCGAAGGAGTACATTGTTTCGATAAATGCCAGTCTTTGTACGGCGAGACGCGAAACTTCAACATGCGGGCGGGGCAGGTACCGCAGGATTTGAGGCTAAAGCCGTACGGCCCTTCCAATCAGCGTCAGAGGGATGATGGTTACCGGGGAGGTAATTATCCGCAAGGCCGAACGGCGGCTTCAATAGCGGTAACTGTGACGCCTGTATGAAGTTCTTTGGGCGCACACACCACTGCCAACCATCGCAACGAAACAGTTACTTTAGAAAGGCGTATGAAAGTTTATGAGAGGGAACTTTTCAGAGACCAGACCCAACTGTACCATCCGGTCCACCACCAACCTTCGTAACGTCAAACAGATTAATCTTTATTCATGATGACTACTCTTTGAGACTGTGGAAAACGTAAATCACGCAATGAAGAAGACCACCTCGCGTATGTAACCGAGCACTTCCTTTCGACTGAAATACGCAGTCGGTCCGGCGAAACGCACGAGAAAATTACGTCTTCACGATTTCACGCACCGCGACCATGTTTAAAACTCCTGTATAAACGTAAGTGTTGACTGCCGCACCATTTCAAGAATTTCGTTTTGTAAAACCAGCATCCGGTAATTTATCTTATACTGTATGAAGTCCTCACCGACAGGTTTCTGGTAACTCGCCATGGCAGTTTCCCTGATGCATGTGTGAAAAGACTCTGTTTTTAACTCCTCGACTCAGTGCATGTGCATTATTTATCACAGAGCGCAGCCGCCTGCTGGCTGGATGAGAGTCCACACGGTTCGAATTTCTGAAGGACACAGGCTGGCCTCACGAGTAACGAGGATGAGAGCTGGGGTGCAAGCAACGACACGCATGCCCACGGAGGGTGCGGCACTGGCAGCGCGATGGCCGACTTGTGTAGCTGATGCTGCGCTGTCGCTTCCTACTCACGACTAATCTACGCATACCACACGATCTGGTTCCCATTCCAAAGGGCCCGCATATTCCAAGGGCAACTTGGATCTCACAATGATGTAAATGCCGCCAAAGGCAACAGTAAGAAGGGGCCGTTGAGACCTGAATCCCCATCCTCCCGGTCGTTCTGACGCTCCCCGGAGAGCTGAATTATCATGGCAGCCCAGGTCGCGGCTCATCTCCCACCATTGATAGTTGCTTTACAAAGGGGACAGAGACACTTCTGCTTGTTCGCCGTTATCTCGCTGTCAACAGAGATTCAAAGTTGACAACGGATGCATTAGAAAGGATTATTGGTCTACCCTCGCGCTGCATACAAGGGAACAATTGTTATTAAGCTTTTTCATGTTTCTACCGTTTGGAACGGTTGAAGGAGTTTTCTCATTTCCCTGGAGCCTTGCCCGCCAGTTACCACCGGCTTAACAGTCAGGCAACAATGCTGAAAAAAGATAAAGAGGCTGAAATGGCCATTTCTGGTTCCAATGCCATCACCAATAGTCTGCAACCCAGAGTGGAGTGCCCACACCGGGTTCAGACCACAACCTGCTGATCAGAATTCCAACGCCTAAGCCTTGGTTAACTGATCGGTGAGCGCATCTACCTTTGCTAATATTCCCAATCGAAACGAGCTAACGGCCCTTCAAGTTTAGGTTACGAGGTCTCGAGCTTCCGGTATCATAACACCTGAATTAGTATGGCTAATGGCTGACGGTTAACTACAGCCAGAAGGGCTATTCATTCCAATCTTTCTTTATGCCAGCCCGGTCTTTCTGCATACATCACCTACCTAACACCTTTTCGGGTATTTCCAGGTCACATATTTTCTTCCTTCATGAAACACACCGATGTACCGGTGACGATCCAGCCACTGGCTTTACGTCAAGTACGCTTAATAATACGGTTGTTGATTCTAATGCTAAAAATAATGGATATTCTTTCAGTACCTGGGCAGGCTGGCTTTTTAATGGCAGTCATGTTGATTGAGTCGCAATGGGAATTCCACTCAAGCCAACCTTCGTCAAAGTTTTTCTGGTCTCCTAGAAGAAAAATTTGGCATCGAAATTGAAGATGACATCAGGTCGTAGTCCGGACGATGTCCCCGTATGCTCCATGTAAAAGTTGAGCAGGGACGGTGACTTCCGCGTGATTTAGTTTAAGTGATAGTAGCTCCTGCGCTGCAGCTACCATCTCCTCCCTCCCGAGCCCGGTGTCAAGACAGAGTCAAGAAGACCGGAGGCGTGAGGAGAGACGTGCAGGAGCGCTGGCGCGGCCGGGTCTGATGAGTCCTGAGCTGCGCTAGGCGTGCCACCACACCTCCCATGTTCGGCATTTGTTGCGGGGAGCGCAACCCGAATAACGCTCTGCCGTGCGCCTACGTGGCGTGTTGGTCCAACGCATCTACCACGTGGCCGTGGATGATATATTCCTGATTTTGATAAGAAGAAAGACGTTGGGCCTCTACCGCCATGAATAACTTGCATCCAAAGATAAAATTCAGAGGAGGAAAGTGTGCGGTGATCATTTTCCTAAACGTCTTCATGTTCATAGAGTATGATTGTTCAATAGGCGTCTGGTTTCAAGAAAAATATCTGGAAAGGGCAATACTTGCATTTTCAAGCTTTGTATCAGTACGAAATGAAATCTGGTACATACTTTTCAAAGGGCGAGAAATATTTGCTCTAGTGAAACTCTAGATACAGAAATTGCCTGCATCAAATCAGCCTTACTTTTAACTGTGGATATCCCAAATGTTTCATTCAAAATAAAGCAACCCCTACGGCTAAAAGTGATGGAACATTCAGTTACGAAAAGTCTGTTAATATATATTTACCCTTTAAGGGTAACAATATTTTCAAATACAATCAAGGACGGTTACGCTACACCATAGAAAGAACATACAATGCAGCTGGAGCTCATCTTTATCAATCCTACTAGAAGCCTGCTAATCAATCCAGCCAAGGGATGCCTTTCATTCAAAAGAACAGCGATCGTTTACGGCCAAAAGTGGCGGAACAGTCAATTCTCAAACATTTCAACCAATAAACGATGGTTGCGCTGCGCCATAGAAGAAGATACTTTAACAGTCCTACTAGGAGTCCTTCTAATCAACTGGGCAAAGGATGCCTTGCCGTTGCACGACATCAGATTGTGTTTATCAATTCACGTGTTCTTGGGGATGCAAGTACATTTTGGCGAAACGCAAAGGCAATTGGCAAACAGGGGCCGCTGAGAATTTGCTTAACTGGCTGTTGAACGAAAGAAAATAAAGTACCACGGTCTTCGATTACTAAACATTCTACTAGACAGCGGTCACTATTTTGACCCCAAACAGCCACCCTGAGTACTTGTTCGCACGAACAACTTGGGCCTTGCGCTACTTGGAAGCAACCTATATACGGAGGGAAAAACCGGACCTGTGCAAGCAGCTAGACCACTTGGTCAATCTCCACCTGCCCTGGTAATCTTCACTCCCTAGATTTACTCATCACTGTGATTCGAGTTAACTCCTCCCCCACCTTATCTGTCCTATCTCGCTGCTTTGAGCTATCGTCTTTCATCTGATCATTCTTTGCAATGAACCCTGACCCTTGCTGTTATGCATTGACATTCTGTGCATATTAAAACTGCTGTCTGCTTCTATTCGTTGATCTATGTCGTGCAGGGTTATAAGCCGTCGCGAAATTTGTTGTCACCAATACATCCTGCTGCGTACGCCTGTTTTAAACTCATATCCGGGAAAAAATGTTTCAAATTTCTGCTTAATAGTCACACGTTCCTTCTGGCTACCCTTCGCCTGTGACATCTCAAAGTCCCAAATCTTTTGACAATCTTCTCGATAAGGTCACTCTTGTCAGGTACTGGGATGATAACTTATCGTCAAAGTTCTCCCTATCTCCGTGTGTTCGATCGCTCTTGAACAATATTATTAAAAGGTCATTCGGCGTTTAGGTTCTAACCATCACCCTCAGCCCTCAATCGGGCGCTTAATATACGTCCCTATCCTTTCTCATATCTTTTATTGTCTTCTTATCATTCTTCCTGTTAACTCGAGAAGGATGTTTTCAGTTTAAGATGTGTCCCGCAGATGCTCTTATCTGCTGTTAGTGCGTCTAATTTCTTTTTATTTGGTTTTCTTAGCTTGACAAAATTATATAGCGGTCAAATTATCTGGTAATTGCATTCTCGAAGATTTTTTTCCACTCCTTTCAAACGTCATTTTATCCAATCCGATGTCCCCTCTGTCAAAACTCCGGTCGTGTGGACATCGACATCAGATATGATGTCATCGTTGATACGTTCTGGCATGCAATGAGTCGACATCCAAAAGGTTTCACTTGACTTGCTACATTAATAGCCACATTGCTTAACGTTAACGCTTTTTTTCTGGATTTAGTTAGTTATATACCGACCATTGCTGTAAGGGAAAAGTTTATTTTGCTAAAATATTTGGGAATTAAAGTTTCCCCAGGTACTGAGAACTCTAAGTTTCAAATACCAATAGGAATTGGGGCATCTTTGTATCCCAGGTTCTTTTACAAAGATGAACGCACGATCACTGGACAGTAGGCAGGGTAGTCTGGGCTTTGGTTTTATCATTGGGCATGCAACAAAACTGAACCGTTTTAGAGTTAGCTAAGAGGAAGGGGGGTAGGTGTGGAGGGAGAAGTTGGCGTTTCTGATAAGGCTTAAGTCCACGCCGTCTCCGGCGTGTGATGGTGTGCGTCCTTGGCTGAAACTGGGCTGCACCTCTTGGCC
>WEDG01011063.1:0-12950 GCA_017591395.1 Schistocephalus solidus
TTGCCATATAAGATTCATACTACTTGTAGTACTACTTGTTTTGTAGAATGGGCATTACGTGGTTATTCCACAGTGGTTGATTGTCTTCGACCCAAATGTTCATTGAAATTTCGGGTCTGACCCTAAAAAGTCATGTCCGAATCACCTGACTCCATGTCCTGCACTTAATAATTTCAGAAATTATTTACCCGATTATTCACTGGAGTCCATATACCAGAAACCGCATAGAGAACGCTGGGGGACCCACTGAGGAGCCGAACCCCTCGTTGCTGTGTCACACAGCAGCAGAAACATCGGCGAAACACGTGTCTGGGCTTTTAGCTGGTATCTATGTCGGAAGTACGGTATAACGTCTTTGCCATATAAGATTCATACTACTTGTAGTACTACTTGTTTTGTAGAATGGGCATTACGTGGTTATTCCACAGTGGTTGATTGTCTTCGACCCAAATGTTCATTGAAATTTCGGGTCTGACCCTAAAAAGTCATGTCCGAATCACCTGACTCCATGTCCTGCACTTAATAATTTCAGAAATTATTTACCCGATTATTCTCTGGAGTCCATATACCAGAAACCGCATAGAGAACGCTGGGGGACCCACTGAGGAGCCGAACCCCTCGTTGCTGTGTCACACAGCAGCAGAAACATCGGCGAAACACGTGTCTGGGCTTTTTAGCTAGTATCTATGTCGGAAGTACGGTATAACGTCTTTGCCATATAAGATTCATACTACTTGTAGTACTACTTGTTTGTAGAATGGGCATTACGTGGTTATTCCACAGTGGTTGATTGTCTTCGACCCAAATGTTCATTGAAATTTCGGGTCTGACCCTCAAAAAAGTCATGTCCGAATCACCTGACTCCATGTCCTGCACTTAATAATTTCAGAAATTATTTACCCGATTATTCACTGGAGTCCATATACCAGAAACCGCATAGAGAACGCTGGGGGACCCACTGAGGAGCCGAACCCCTCGTTGCTGTGTCACACAGCAGCAGAAACATCGGCGAAACACGTGTCTGGGCTTTTAGCTAGTATCTATGTCGGAAGTACGGTATAACGTCTTTGCCATATAAGATTCATACTACTTGTAGTACTACTTGTTTTGTAGAATGGGCATTACGTGGTTATTCCACAGTGGTTGATTGTCTTCGACCCAAATGTTCATTGAAATTTCGGGTCTGACCCTAAAAAGTCATGTCCGAATCACCTGACTCCATGTCCTGCACTTAATAATTTCAGAAATTATTTACCCGATTATTCACTGGAGTCCATATACCAGAAACCGCATAGAGAACGCTGGGGGACCCACTGAGGAGCCGAACCCCTCGTTGCTGTGTCACACAGCAGCAGAAACATCGGCGAAACACGTGTCTGGGCTTTTAGCTAGTATCTATGTCGGAAGTACGGTATAACGTCTTTTGCCATATAAGATTCATACTACTTGTAGTACTACTTGTTTTGTAGAATGGGCATTACGTGGTTATTCCACAGTGGTTGATTGTCTTCGACCCAAATGTTCATTGAAATTTCGGGTCTGACCCTAAAAAGTCATGTCCGAATCACCTGACTCCATGTCCTGCACTTAATAATTTCAGAAATTATTTACCCGATTATTCACTGGAGTCCATATACCAGAAACCGCATAGAGAACGCTGGGGGACCCACTGAGGAGCCGAACCCCTCGTTGCTGTGTCACACAGCAGCAGAAACATCGGCGAAAACACGTGTCTGGGCTTTTAGCTAGTATCTATGTCGGAAGTACGGTATAACGTCTTTTGCCATATAAGATTCATACTACTTGTAGTACTACTTGTTTGTAGAATGGGCATTACGTGGTTATTCCACAGTGGTTGATTGTCTTCGACCCAAATGTTCATTGAAATTTCGGGTCTGACCCTAAAAAGTCATGTCCGAATCACCTGACTCCATGTCCTGCACTTAATAATTTCAGAAATTATTTACCCGATTATTCTCTGGAGTCCATATACCAGAAACCGCATAGAGAACGCTGGGGGACCCACTGAGGAGCCGAACCCCTCGTTGCTGTGTCACACAGCAGCAGAAACATCGGCGAAACACGTGTCTGGGCTTTTAGCTAGTATCTATGTCGGAAGTACGGTATAACGTCTTTGCCATATAAGATTCATACTACTTGTAGTACTACTTGTTTGTAGAATGGGCATTACGTGGTTATTCCACAGTGGTTGATTGTCTTCGACCCAAATGTTCATTGAAATTTCGGGTCTGACCCTAAAAAGTCATGTCCGAATCACCTGACTCCATGTCCTGCACTTAATAATTTCAGAAATTATTTAACCCGATTATTCTCTGGAGTCCATATACCAGAAACCGCATAGAGAACGCTGGGGGACCCACTGAGGAGCCGAACCCCTCGTTGCTGTGTCACACAGCAGCAGAAACATCGGCGAAACACGTGTCTGGGCTTTTTAGCTAGTATCTATGTCGGAAGTACGGTATAACGTCTTTGCCATATAAGATTCATACTACTTGTAGTACTACTTGTTTGTAGAATGGGCATTACGTGGTTATTCCACAGTGGTTGATTGTCTTCGACCCAAATGTTCATTGAAATTTCGGGTCTGACCCTAAAAAGTCATGTCCGAATCACCTGACTCCATGTCCTGCACTTAATAATTTCAGAAATTATTTACCCGATTATTCTCTGGAGTCCATATACCAGAAACCGCATAGAGAACGCTGGGGGACCCACTGAGGAGCCGAACCCCTCGTTGCTGTGTCACACAGCAGCAGAAACATCGGCGAAACACGTGTCTGGGCTTTTTAGCTAGTATCTATGTCGGAAGTACGGTATAACGTCTTTGCCATATAAGATTCATACTACTTGTAGTACTACTTGTTTGTAGAATGGGCATTACGTGGTTATTCCACAGTGGTTGATTGTCTTCGACCCAAATGTTCATTGAAATTTCGGGTCTGACCCTAAAAAGTCATGTCCGAATCACCTGACTCCATGTCCTGCACTTAATAATTTCAGAAATTATTTACCCGATTATTCACTGGAGTCCATATACCAGAAACCGCATAGAGAACGCTGGGGGACCCACTGAGGAGCCGAACCCCTCGTTGCTGTGTCACACAGCAGCAGAAACATCGGCGAAACACGTGTCTGGGCTTTTAGCTAGTATCTATGTCGGAAGTACGGTATAACGTCTTTGCCATATAAGATTCATACTACTTGTAGTACTACTTGTTTGTAGAATGGGCATTACGTGGTTATTCCACAGTGGTTGATTGTCTTCGACCCAAATGTTCATTGAAATTTCGGGTCTGACCCTAAAAAGTCATGTCCGAATCACCTGACTCCATGTCCTGCACTTAATAATTTCAGAAATTATTTACCCGATTATTCTCTGGAGTCCATATACCAGAAACCGCATAGAGAACGCTGGGGGACCCACTGAGGAGCCGAACCCCTCGTTGCTGTGTCACACAGCAGCAGAAACATCGGCGAAACACGTGTCTGGGCTTTTAGCTAGTATCTATGTCGGAAGTACGGTATAACGTCTTTTGCCATATAAGATTCATACTACTTGTAGTACTACTTGTTTGTAGAATGGGCATTACGTGGTTATTCCACAGTGGTTGATTGTCTTCGACCCAAATGTTCATTGAAATTTCGGGTCTGACCCTAAAAAGTCATGTCCGAATCACCTGACTCCATGTCCTGCACTTAATAATTTCAGAAATTATTTACCCGATTATTCTCTGGAGTCCATATACCAGAAACCGCATAGAGAACGCTGGGGGACCCACTGAGGAGCCGAACCCCTCGTTGCTGTGTCACACAGCAGCAGAAACATCGGCGAAACACGTGTCTGGGCTTTTAGCTAGTATCTATGTCGGAAGTACGGTATAACGTCTTTGCCATATAAGATTCATACTACTTGTAGTACTACTTGTTTTGTAGAATGGGCATTACGTGGTTATTCCACAGTGGTTGATTGTCTTCGACCCAAATGTTCATTGAAATTTCGGGTCTGACCCTAAAAAGTCATGTCCGAATCACCTGACTCCATGTCCTGCACTTAATAATTTCAGAAATTATTTACCCGATTATTCACTGGAGTCCATATACCAGAAACCGCATAGAGAACGCTGGGGGACCCACTGAGGAGCCGAACCCCTCGTTGCTGTGTCACACAGCAGCAGAAACATCGGCGAAACACGTGTCTGGGCTTTTAGCTAGTATCTATGTCGGAAGTACGGTATAACGTCTTTGCCATATAAGATTCATACTACTTGTAGTACTACTTGTTTGTAGAATGGGCATTACGTGGTTATTCCACAGTGGTTGATTGTCTTCGACCCAAATGTTCATTGAAATTTCGGGTCTGACCCTAAAAAGTCATGTCCGAATCACCTGACTCCATGTCCTGCACTTAATAATTTCAGAAATTATTTACCCGATTATTCTCTGGAGTCCATATACCAGAAACCGCATAGAGAACGCTGGGGGACCCACTGAGGAGCCGAACCCCTCGTTGCTGTGTCACACAGCAGCAGAAACATCGGCGAAACACGTGTCTGGGCTTTTAGCTAGTATCTATGTCGGAAGTACGGTATAACGTCTTTGCCATATAAGATTCATACTACTTGTAGTACTACTTGTTTGTAGAATGGGCATTACGTGGTTATTCCACAGTGGTTGATTGTCTTCGACCCAAATGTTCATTGAAATTTCGGGTCTGACCCTAAAAAGTCATGTCCGAATCACCTGACTCCATGTCCTGCACTTAATAATTTCAGAAATTATTTACCCGATTATTCTCTGGAGTCCATATACCAGAAACCGCATAGAGAACGCTGGGGGACCCACTGAGGAGCCGAACCCCTCGTTGCTGTGTCACACAGCAGCAGAAACATCGGCGAAACACGTGTCTGGGCTTTTAGCTAGTATCTATGTCGGAAGTACGGTATAACGTCTTTGCCATATAAGATTCATACTACTTGTAGTACTACTTGTTTTGTAGAATGGGCATTACGTGGTTATTCCACAGTGGTTGATTGTCTTCGACCCAAATGTTCATTGAAATTTCGGGTCTGACCCTAAAAAGTCATGTCCGAATCACCTGACTCCATGTCCTGCACTTAATAATTTCAGAAATTATTTACCCGATTATTCTCTGGAGTCCATATACCAGAAACCGCATAGAGAACGCTGGGGGACCCACTGAGGAGCCGAACCCCTCGTTGCTGTGTCACACAGCAGCAGAAACATCGGCGAAACACGTGTCTGGGCTTTTTAGCTAGTATCTATGTCGGAAGTACGGTATAACGTCTTTTGCCATATAAGATTCATACTACTTGTAGTACTACTTGTTTTGTAGAATGGGCATTACGTGGTTATTCCACAGTGGTTGATTGTCTTCGACCCAAATGTTCATTGAAATTTCGGGTCTGACCCTAAAAAGTCATGTCCGAATCACCTGACTCCATGTCCTGCACTTAATAATTTCAGAAATTATTTACCCGATTATTCTCTGGAGTCCATATACCAGAAACCGCATAGAGAACGCTGGGGGACCCACTGAGGAGCCGAACCCCTCGTTGCTGTGTCACACAGCAGCAGAAACATCGGCGAAAACACGTGTCTGGGCTTTTAGCTAGTATCTATGTCGGAAGTACGGTATAACGTCTTTGCCATATAAGATTCATACTACTTGTAGTACTACTTGTTTTGTAGAATGGGCATTACGTGGTTATTCCACAGTGGTTGATTGTCTTCGACCCAAATGTTCATTGAAATTTCGGGTCTGACCCTAAAAAGTCATGTCCGAATCACCTGACTCCATGTCCTGCACTTAATAATTTCAGAAATTATTTACCCGATTATTCTCTGGAGTCCATATACCAGAAACCGCATAGAGAACGCTGGGGGACCCACTGAGGAGCCGAACCCCTCGTTGCTGTGTCACACAGCAGCAGAAACATCGGCGAAAACACGTGTCTGGGCTTTTAGCTAGTATCTATGTCGGAAGTACGGTATAACGTCTTTTGCCATATAAGATTCATACTACTTGTAGTACTACTTGTTTTGTAGAATGGGCATTACGTGGTTATTCCACAGTGGTTGATTGTCTTCGACCCAAATGTTCATTGAAATTTCGGGTCTGACCCTAAAAAGTCATGTCCGAATCACCTGACTCCATGTCCTGCACTTAATAATTTCAGAAATTATTTACCCGATTATTCACTGGAGTCCATATACCAGAAACCGCATAGAGAACGCTGGGGGACCCACTGAGGAGCCGAACCCCTCGTTGCTGTGTCACACAGCAGCAGAAACATCGGCGAAACACGTGTCTGGGCTTTTAGCTAGTATCTATGTCGGAAGTACGGTATAACGTCTTTGCCATATAAGATTCATACTACTTGTAGTACTACTTGTTTGTAGAATGGGCATTACGTGGTTATTCCACAGTGGTTGATTGTCTTCGACCCAAATGTTCATTGAAATTTCGGGTCTGACCCTAAAAAGTCATGTCCGAATCACCTGACTCCATGTCCTGCACTTAATAATTTCAGAAATTATTTACCCGATTATTCTCTGGAGTCCATATACCAGAAACCGCATAGAGAACGCTGGGGGACCCACTGAGGAGCCGAACCCCTCGTTGCTGTGTCACACAGCAGCAGAAACATCGGCGAAACACGTGTCTGGGCTTTTAGCTAGTATCTATGTCGGAAGTACGGTATAACGTCTTTGCCATATAAGATTCATACTACTTGTAGTACTACTTGTTTTGTAGAATGGGCATTACGTGGTTATTCCACAGTGGTTGATTGTCTTCGACCCAAATGTTCATTGAAATTTCGGGTCTGACCCTAAAAAGTCATGTCCGAATCACCTGACTCCATGTCCTGCACTTAATAATTTCAGAAATTATTTACCCGATTATTCTCTGGAGTCCATATACCAGAAACCGCATAGAGAACGCTGGGGGACCCACTGAGGAGCCGAACCCCTCGTTGCTGTGTCACACAGCAGCAGAAACATCGGCGAAACACGTGTCTGGGCTTTTAGCTAGTATCTATGTCGGAAGTACGGTATAACGTCTTTGCCATATAAGATTCATACTACTTGTAGTACTACTTGTTTGTAGAATGGGCATTACGTGGTTATTCCACAGTGGTTGATTGTCTTCGACCCAAATGTTCATTGAAATTTCGGGTCTGACCCTAAAAAGTCATGTCCGAATCACCTGACTCCATGTCCTGCACTTAATAATTTCAGAAATTTTTAAACCCGATTATTCTCTGGAGTCCATATACCAGAAACCGCATAGAGAACGCTGGGGGACCCACTGAGGAGCCGAACCCCTCGTTGCTGTGTCACACAGCAGCAGAAACATCGGCGAAACACGTGTCTGGGCTTTTAGCTAGTATCTATGTCGGAAGTACGGTATAACGTCTTTGCCATATAAGATTCATACTACTTGTAGTACTACTTGTTTGTAGAATGGGCATTACGTGGTTATTCCACAGTGGTTGATTGTCTTCGACCCAAATGTTCATTGAAATTTCGGGTCTGACCCTAAAAAGTCATGTCCGAATCACCTGACTCCATGTCCTGCACTTAATAATTTCAGAAATTATTTACCCGATTATTCTCTGGAGTCCATATACCAGAAACCGCATAGAGAACGCTGGGGGACCCACTGAGGAGCCGAACCCCTCGTTGCTGTGTCACACAGCAGCAGAAACATCGGCGAAACACGTGTCTGGGCTTTTAGCTAGTATCTATGTCGGAAGTACGGTATAACGTCTTTGCCATATAAGATTCATACTACTTGTAGTACTACTTGTTTGTAGAATGGGCATTACGTGGTTATTCCACAGTGGTTGATTGTCTTCGACCCAAATGTTCATTGAAATTTCGGGTCTGACCCTAAAAAGTCATGTCCGAATCACCTGACTCCATGTCCTGCACTTAATAATTTCAGAAATTATTTACCCGATTATTCTCTGGAGTCCATATACCAGAAACCGCATAGAGAACGCTGGGGGACCCACTGAGGAGCCGAACCCCTCGTTGCTGTGTCACACAGCAGCAGAAACATCGGCGAAACACGTGTCTGGGCTTTTAGCTAGTATCTATGTCGGAAGTACGGTATAACGTCTTTGCCATATAAGATTCATACTACTTGTAGTACTACTTGTTTGTAGAATGGGCATTACGTGGTTATTCCACAGTGGTTGATTGTCTTCGACCCAAATGTTCATTGAAATTTCGGGTCTGACCCTAAAAAGTCATGTCCGAATCACCTGACTCCATGTCCTGCACTTAATAATTTCAGAAATTATTTACCCGATTATTCTCTGGAGTCCATATACCAGAAACCGCATAGAGAACGCTGGGGGACCCACTGAGGAGCCGAACCCCTCGTTGCTGTGTCACACAGCAGCAGAAACATCGGCGAAACACGTGTCTGGGCTTTTAGCTAGTATCTATGTCGGAAGTACGGTATAACGTCTTTGCCATATAAGATTCATACTACTTGTAGTACTACTTGTTTGTAGAATGGGCATTACGTGGTTATTCCACAGTGGTTGATTGTCTTCGACCCAAATGTTCATTGAAATTTCGGGTCTGACCCTAAAAAGTCATGTCCGAATCACCTGACTCCATGTCCTGCACTTAATAATTTCAGAAATTATTTACCCGATTATTCTCTGGAGTCCATATACCAGAAACCGCATAGAGAACGCTGGGGGACCCACTGAGGAGCCGAACCCCTCGTTGCTGTGTCACACAGCAGCAGAAACATCGGCGAAACACGTGTCTGGGCTTTTAGCTAGTATCTATGTCGGAAGTACGGTATAACGTCTTTTGCCATATAAGATTCATACTACTTGTAGTACTACTTGTTTGTAGAATGGGCATTACGTGGTTATTCCACAGTGGTTGATTGTCTTCGACCCAAATGTTCATTGAAATTTCGGGTCTGACCCTAAAAAGTCATGTCCGAATCACCTGACTCCATGTCCTGCACTTAATAATTTCAGAAATTATTTACCCGATTATTCACTGGAGTCCATATACCAGAAACCGCATAGAGAACGCTGGGGGACCCACTGAGGAGCCGAACCCCTCGTTGCTGTGTCACACAGCAGCAGAAACATCGGCGAAACACGTGTCTGGGCTTTTAGCTAGTATCTATGTCGGAAGTACGGTATAACGTCTTTGCCATATAAGATTCATACTACTTGTAGTACTACTTGTTTGTAGAATGGGCATTACGTGGTTATTCCACAGTGGTTGATTGTCTTCGACCCAAATGTTCATTGAAATTTCGGGTCTGACCCTAAAAAGTCATGTCCGAATCACCTGACTCCATGTCCTGCACTTAATAATTTCAGAAATTATTTACCCGATTATTCACTGGAGTCCATATACCAGAAACCGCATAGAGAACGCTGGGGGACCCACTGAGGAGCCGAACCCCTCGTTGCTGTGTCACACAGCAGCAGAAACATCGGCGAAACACGTGTCTGGGCTTTTAAGCTAGTATCTATGTCGGAAGTACGGTATAACGTCTTTGCCATATAAGATTCATACTACTTGTAGTACTACTTGTTTGTAGAATGGGCATTACGTGGTTATTCCACAGTGGTTGATTGTCTTCGACCCAAATGTTCATTGAAATTTCGGGTCTGACCCTAAAAAGTCATGTCCGAATCACCTGACTCCATGTCCTGCACTTAATAATTTCAGAAATTATTTACCCGATTATTCTCTGGAGTCCATATACCAGAAACCGCATAGAGAACGCTGGGGGACCCACTGAGGAGCCGAACCCCTCGTTGCTGTGTCACACAGCAGCAGAAACATCGGCGAAACACGTGTCTGGGCTTTTAGCTAGTATCTATGTCGGAAGTACGGTATAACGTCTTTGCCATATAAGATTCATACTACTTGTAGTACTACTTGTTTTGTAGAATGGGCATTACGTGGTTATTCCACAGTGGTTGATTGTCTTCGACCCAAATGTTCATTGAAATTTCGGGTCTGACCCTAAAAAGTCATGTCCGAATCACCTGACTCCATGTCCTGCACTTAATAATTTCAGAAATTATTTACCCGATTATTCACTGGAGTCCATATACCAGAAACCGCATAGAGAACGCTGGGGGACCCACTGAGGAGCCGAACCCCTCGTTGCTGTGTCACACAGCAGCAGAAACATCGGCGAAACACGTGTCTGGGCTTTTAGCTAGTATCTATGTCGGAAGTACGGTATAACGTCTTTTGCCATATAAGATTCATACTACTTGTAGTACTACTTGTTTTGTAGAATGGGCATTACGTGGTTATTCCACAGTGGTTGATTGTCTTCGACCCAAATGTTCATTGAAATTTCGGGTCTGACCCTAAAAAGTCATGTCCGAATCACCTGACTCCATGTCCTGCACTTAATAATTTCAGAAATTATTTACCCGATTATTCACTGGAGTCCATATACCAGAAACCGCATAGAGAACGCTGGGGGACCCACTGAGGAGCCGAACCCCTCGTTGCTGTGTCACACAGCAGCAGAAACATCGGCGAAAACACGTGTCTGGGCTTTTAGCTAGTATCTATGTCGGAAGTACGGTATAACGTCTTTGCCATATAAGATTCATACTACTTGTAGTACTACTTGTTTTGTAGAATGGGCATTACGTGGTTATTCCACAGTGGTTGATTGTCTTCGACCCAAATGTTCATTAAAAATTTCGGGTCTGACCCTAAAAAGTCATGTCCGAATCACCTGACTCCATGTCCTGCACTTAATAATTTCAGAAATTATTTACCCGATTATTCACTGGAGTCCATATACCAGAAACCGCATAGAGAACGCTGGGGGACCCACTGAGGAGCCGAACCCCTCGTTGCTGTGTCACACAGCAGCAGAAACATCGGCGAAACACGTGTCTGGGCTTTTAGCTAGTATCTATGTCGGAAGTACGGTATAACGTCTTTGCCATATAAGATTCATACTACTTGTAGTACTACTTGTTTGTAGAATGGGCATTACGTGGTTATTCCACAGTGGTTGATTGTCTTCGACCCAAATGTTCATTGAAATTTCGGGTCTGACCCTAAAAAGTCATGTCCGAATCACCTGACTCCATGTCCTGCACTTAATAATTTCAGAAATTATTTACCCGATTATTCACTGGAGTCCATATACCAGAAACCGCATAGAGAACGCTGGGGGACCCACTGAGGAGCCGAACCCCTCGTTGCTGTGTCACACAGCAGCAGAAACATCGGCGAAAACACGTGTCTGGGCTTTTAGCTAGTATCTATGTCGGAAGTACGGTATAACGTCTTTGCCATATAAGATTCATACTACTTGTAGTACTACTTGTTTTGTAGAATGGGCATTACGTGGTTATTCCACAGTGGTTGATTGTCTTCGACCCAAATGTTCATTGAAATTTCGGGTCTGACCCTAAAAAGTCATGTCCGAATCACCTGACTCCATGTCCTGCACTTAATAATTTTCAGAAATTATTTACCCGATTATTCACTGGAGTCCATATACCAGAAACCGCATAGAGAACGCTGGGGGACCCACTGAGGAGCCGAACCCCTCGTTGCTGTGTCACACAGCAGCAGAAACATCGGCGAAAACACGTGTCTGGGCTTTTAGCTAGTATCTATGTCGGAAGTACGGTATAACGTCTTTTGCCATATAAGATTCATACTACTTGTAGTACTACTTGTTTTGTAGAATGGGCATTACGTGGTTATTCCACAGTGGTTGATTGTCTTCGACCCAAATGTTCATTGAAATTTCGGGTCTGACCCTAAAAAGTCATGTCCGAATCACCTGACTCCATGTCCTGCACTTAATAATTTCAGAAATTATTTACCCGATTATTCTCTGGAGTCCATATACCAGAAACCGCATAGAGAACGCTGGGGGACCCACTGAGGAGCCGAACCCCTCGTTGCTGTGTCACACAGCAGCAGAAACATCGGCGAAACACGTGTCTGGGCTTTTAGCTAGTATCTATGTCGGAAGTACGGTATAACGTCTTTGCCATATAAGATTCATACTACTTGTAGTACTACTTGTTTTGTAGAATGGGCATTACGTGGTTATTCCACAGTGGTTGATTGTCTTCGACCCAAATGTTCATTGAAATTTCGGGTCTGACCCTAAAAAGTCATGTCCGAATCACCTGACTCCATGTCCTGCACTTAATAATTTCAGAAATTATTTACCCGATTATTCACTGGAGTCCATATACCAGAAACCGCATAGAGAACGCTGGGGGACCCACTGAGGAGCCGAACCCCTCGTTGCTGTGTCACACAGCAGCAGAAACATCGGCGAAACACGTGTCTGGGCTTTTAGCTAGTATCTATGTCGGAAGTACGGTATAACGTCTTTGCCATATAAGATTCATACTACTTGTAGTACTACTTGTTTGTAGAATGGGCATTACGTGGTTATTCCACAGTGGTTGATTGTCTTCGACCCAAATGTTCATTGAAATTTCGGGTCTGACCCTAAAAAGTCATGTCCGAATCACCTGACTCCATGTCCTGCACTTAATAATTTCAGAAATTATTAACCCGATTATTCACTGGAGTCCATTTACCAGAACCACATAGAGAACCGGTGGGACACTGCCGGGGAAAGCATCGTTGCATGATGCACAGCAGCGAAGCATCGGATAAACGCGTTGGGCTTTAAATGCATGCGGTTACGGTATGACAGATGTTTGTATGATTGGTAAAACGCTGGCGGTACTGCGTATGGGTGACTTACGTGGTTACTTCACGTGGTTTATTGTTTTCGACACAAATATTCATTAAAATTACGTTGCAAAAGTCAATCAGAATCACGATAAATGGCATTAGCGTGGAACAAAAATTACGTGGGATCACTGGAGTCCATATACCGA
>WEDG01011064.1:0-34706 GCA_017591395.1 Schistocephalus solidus
TACCGCGGCTGCCCAATGGCCATCTGGACACCTCACCCCTCGGCCGACGCAGCATAGGCCACTAGACACGACATCCCCCGGCTAATGCAGCACACACCAATTGGACAACTCTTAACTTGCTCCAAAGACCTATTTAAGCCGCTGCCATCACTGCCTCCGGCCTGACTGCATGCTGGCTTCCCCAGTGGCCACTGCTGCCTGGGACAGCAACTCATGGTTCTGTGCATAATCAATCTCTCATTCTGGTACCTTCTGTATTGTCCTACAACTTGGCATTTGGCCTACTGATTGTAGTGGTTAGAGTACAAACTACGGCGTAGACGCTACACTCTCTCCGCAGTGATGCTCCGGACACTTCGAATGAATGACCCGAAATCCGCCCTCTGGCACGAATCTTGAGTTCAACACTAACTAAGGAGGTAGAGTCGAATACACGGAAGGAGAGTTTTTGCAAACTTGCATTTTAAACTACTTTTCAAGTCGACCAGCAGAGGTACGCAAAAGTTAGCAAATAGCTTACTCTTTGAAATTAATTAACCAGATCAGTCCTGTGCTACTGTTGATGCATTGATCTCGCGGACAGTCACCAATCAGTGGTGTTCATCGGCGTCCGTCACTTTGGTTGGGTTGCGCTTGGCTGGCGGGGTGGGTCGGATTTGACACATCTGCTCGCCTATCCCTGCTCTTAGTCCTGCGCTTGAATAACTGCTAGCTTTGTCTTACCCGCAGCTTGTTCAGCAAGATTAGAAATGTTTTTTTCGAACTGCAAGTAGTCAGAAGAGATGGCGGATTGCCCCTTCAAGCGATTATATTTCGACTACTGCAAAAACAGGTCTGCAAATCCGGCTCCCGTAGATCGGCATAGTTGCAAAGTCACTTTGGCGTATGGAATGCGTTAGATACCATGTGACCGCTCACGTGACTTTAGTTGGGCCCTAGCGTGCACAAGTCGTCTGCGTACTATGGACCACCGGTGGACATGTGGCACCAACATTTCTCGCGAATGCTGCGTCCTTGTTACAGGTAGACTATTAGGTGGGCGCTAATTGTCACAATAGGCAGTTTCCTGTCCTGTTTCGGAGCCGATGGGGAAAGACATCAGTAGGAGATGTGTGTTCTGTGCAGAGGCTTGGTGGTCATCAGAACTCGCGACACGCGGTCTGCTCTGGGCCTACGCGCCCGCCTGTCAGTTAGGGTGAGGTGGGCCTGCATAAATACAGTTTGTAAGTTACCTCATGACATGTGATGACGGAAAGTAAAATTAGGAAGTCTAGGCACCTTAAATGTTGTATAGCTCATTTATTAGCTTTGCCCGTTCCGGAAAACGTCATTTTTGCATGCAGCATATGTTTCTAGATAATTGTATTCACCGAAACTGTTTACAGTTTAGGCAGAAATCTTCGTTACCCTATATTTTGGCAATCTTTTGTGCTAATGTCTGTTGTGGGTTTAATTTGCTCATCTGAGATTGTTTTACTTTTAAAGGAGAGTACTTTGGCCTTGGGCGTTTTACTAAACAAGACCTGCCGCATCCTAAAAATTGATTTTTATACGGCGTAAGCCGGCGAAGCAGATTGCGAAAAAAACAAACGTTTTCTGTAAAAGCTATCCAGCAATATCTTATGTTCATAGCTTTTATATCTACCCAGAAGCTATCCTAATTGGCAAACGATTAAAACTGCTGAAAATCCTACAGTATTCGGTGAGATTTCAATGTGACTTGGAAACTCAACAGACCCCACCGTCAGCAAAATCCATCCATAAAGTTGACGGAAGAAAAGTTCTCTTGAAGTGCACAAAATGCTATCTGCCTTTTCCATTCAAATTTAATTGTCAGTGAGCGACCTTATTCAATTTGTTATCCTTAGCAAGTTGCGACGAGAGCTCACATCCTCACAATGTCAGGCGAATGGCTGACGCTGGGACGTGTACGCTAGGTATGCGTCAGACAAAGACACGCTGTCGCAGCAGGCGCCGGATGTCTACAAGGTCGTTCAACCGCCAACCAATCATGCATGCGTCAAGTAGCCAGGAGTGAAGTTAACTAGAGACTCCTGTTCCAACAGCCTGGTAGAGATATGCTACTTTACATCGCCAGGAGTCCCCGATTATTTATTTAAGCCTAAGAAGTGGTGGCCCAGTAAAGCGGAGGATTGGACAGTAACAGGATGATTAAATCCAAACGCTGTTTTTTTAAAAATTGGATTATTTAGGTTTCAGATGTCTATAGATAATTGAAAAATGGGGTTAGATACGGCTGGCTGATGATGGCTAATAGGCCCGAAAAGACCACTTTAGTCTCCCTCGGTTCTGTTGGAAGTCCTCTGCACACATAACTAGTCGCTCTATGACGGCCTACGGGGCTAAGACTGACCACCTAGGCCCAAGGTGAAGAATACAATGTGTGACCTAACACATTCAAAATGCTGAAAGTTACGAATGATTGATAATCACTCGTAAACCGGCATCAACGCACGTACCGAAGCTTTGAAATACTAATGACTAACCTTAAGAGAATTTAAAGCAAATGTTAAAAGTATTATTACTTTGTTGAGAAATCCTAAATTTTTTAAAAAGGCGGCAAGTTCTGAAAACTTGAATAGCTGTAAAAGCAACGAATAAATTTCAATGGAATTTTCAGGTGATAGCGTAAGCTTCCCAGTTTGTTTAAATTAAGAGAACTATCTTTTTTAAATTTAGTTATTGATATTTCTGGTATTGGATTACCATTATCTTCAAATCGACCTTGAAAGACCATTTGAATATTTCACGATTTTCACTGTTTTCAATAGGTTGACAATAAAGTTAGATCCTGTTCTGTGTTTAAAATCAGTTTTCAACGTAGTGAGCTTTTGAATATTCCTTCTAATGGAAATGGCCGTTTGCGTCATATTTGTAGATGGACCCAAACATGAAAACTAATTGCCACTAAAAATTACCGTCCACAACAAAATTTAACAAGCAATCAATAGATTAATTAATCAACTAAGAACGTTTAAAAAGCGCGTTTATTAGATACTATGCTGGTGAAGATATATGGACTTTACCTTTTTTAAAGGATAAGTTCAGGTGAATATGTAGAATTTTTTATGGTTTTGTGACCTCTTTGAAAATAAGTGATACATTTTCCGACCGAAGATAAAATAACTCACTTTTCCCTTTATATTGGAGCGTATTTTGCTTTTTATAATGCCCCCTTCAAAGACAGAAAAGGCACGTCCTCTGTCCCGATAAGCAGAAACTATAACATAGAAACAAGTATCTTATCACATACTTCCAGTTTTACATAAGTGTTTTTGTAGTCCATCTCCACGGAATATAGTAGTTTTTTGTTAACGGTTTTCAATTTCACCCTAGTAAAACAAAAATACTGGTATACAAGTTTATTCCTGCGTTTTATGGCAAAATCGTCAGCACTATACAAAAAATCATTAAGAAGGCTTTATGCTTTGCTTTCTTTAAGAAAACAATGCGATTCATTACAGTTGCCTTCGCCTAAGGGTAATTGAATTAAGATCACTTTTCCAGTTAAAGAAGGAATTTATTTGAAACATTTCTTTTATAGCGCAATGCACAAACAACGACGAACTTCGCTCTGCGATATCCGGGAACCTCCGATTTCACCCAAATCCTGGCTGTTTTATTTCAATGCCCTCCGGCAAACAGGGCACACTTCCTACGATGTCGGTTCGAATGGCAAAGGCAACACCAGCGTCACGTCGCTCTGCCTTTGGCAGGCCGCTCCAGAATAAGGTATAGCCGACACCCACCTCCTCCAACTGACCATGCTCAGAGAATCGGGCCTCGCCGAGAGCAGCAATGTCCACCTTGTAGCGCGCCAGTTCCCGAGCGACTAACGCCATCCTCCGTTCCGGTCGGTTGCTCCTCGGATTATCTAAATGGAAACGAACATTCTAGGCTGCTATTGTGAGCGGACTCACCCGAGCAGCCCGGAGGATATGGCACGGGGGATGGGGCTATTGTTGTTTGTTTGAGTTTTACAACCGCATATTTTGCGATCTGCGAGCCGCGGCCGAAGACGTGAGACCCAGTATTTGTTTAGGGCACCTTTTATAGCCCCTTCCTCCGTGAGGAGGCAATCAGTACTGTCCCTAAATAGGGCTGCTAGGATGTCCCAGACGGCTGCTGAACTCCACTATGGGTCACCGTATTGTTTTAGTGGGAGAGCGACCCGAGTTAGCCTGGGCCGCCTACGGGGTTGCTGTCGACCCCACCATAGGACTTTTTGAGAGGGGAAGTTCGGGAGTCAGACATACCGGGTGTGGAGGCACACACACATATATAGTTACAGGGTCACGATCGTCTGACTAAAAGCAGAATAAGCCCGAAATCGTTCTGTAGCAAGCTGCCCAAATCTCTGTCATTTTCCCATATGATATCATAGCTTGGCCAGCTTTGCCCTGGTTGACGGTTGCCTGTTCGTGACATCTGCCACCACTGCTGAGCTTGTTTGCCTCGTAAAGCCCATTCGTGCGTTGACTAAATAGCCGATATGCAGCGTCAGAGGATGACAGGGGACGATACACTGTGGGACTGCAGTTTGATGAAGTGCTTATGACCCACTTAGTAAACCAAGAGGATGGACACGAAAAGTCATCGGAGCTCGGTGAAAGACAGTTGACAAGAACCACAACACAAACCTGCTTCTTTGGCACACACCCTAAAGGCAAATTTGGCTACTTCGATAAGAGAAATCGTCGGAAAAAACCCCAAGAACACTTGTAGTGCAGGTTGTTGTGTTCAAAAACCAGGAACGCTGCCCCACGTATACATGAACATCAACCTGTAGTCAGGAATCGACACTGTCTACCCCAGTTGCACGTCACATACGAAGAAACTCGAAACTTTGGCGTTCGCACAGCAAAAAAGGACAGTGTGTCCCTGGAATCAAAATATTCAGACGGGAGTGACAAAAAACGGAGCATAGGTCCGCGAGACAGCACGGCCCAGTTTGAGACAGTTGGCAAGTCCATTCTAGTGGTTTCTGACTACCGAACACCCCACACTTTTGTCTGCAGCAGCTACACCCGCCCACTTCTCTGTCGTTCACCCGACTGATAGCACAAAATCGTGCCAGGGCAAAGACGTATGGCGCAATGTACAAGCTCAATTTAGACTAGACAGAACCCTCGATCGAGCTACCTGAGGTGGACACGTTTTATTGCAACACCAGCAATAAAACGCAACGAGCCGGTGCCTAGGCCGATTCAATGCTTGCTTCCCGTTAGCGTTTTCATCGGTTAGGCCGGGTAAGCCACAAAGAGGGGGACGCGGCGGTAGACGGAAAGCTTCCCAGGGTCACAAGCCCGAGTGTTTAACCGGCACAGGATTTCGACGTCTCGGAGAGCGAAAACCTGTCCGGTGGTTGCAAGTCGTCCTGCCACCAGCGAGAGCTAAATCATCTCTCTAGCTGCCGCTTTTGCTCGCTCATGCGAGCAGGTGATCGTTCACCTGCCTCTCCAGCGGTTCAGTTCACAAGTAGGGCACACTGGATACGATTGATGAAGTTCGACTCGTGACAAGGGACCCTTGGGTCTCACGGGTCAGATTTAAGTATGCCTCGGGTAGGAGGACTTTGCAGATTCTTAGCAGATAGCGAGGGACCAAAATGCTTCCTACATATCTCCAGTGTACGCAAGTACCCCTTGACGTTAGTTTATTCCAATGCCGGCCAGGAAACCTGACATTACCAGTAAAGCTAGTGACGCCCGTTGCGAGGAAAGATCCCAGTCCGGGCAGCTTTTTGCACGTTTAGGTGCGAAGCGTGTCTGCTTTCTTGTTTAGGATCCGCACATATACAGTTAATGTGCCCATTCATGAAATGTTAACCGAAACTTTTAAAATTTGTTTTCGATTAAAAAAAAGGTTAATTAAGTATAAATCGCATTGTAATTATCCTGCTGTATATTCCCAAGATATTTCAGTCACGACAGCACGGACTTAAGATTCGAAAAAGCACCATTAGGAGATAGATAAATCTGGAATTCTTCCTGGAGCACAAGGTCAACAATGGTTTATTTGGAAAGCTTATGATACAACAGCGAACATTTTCCCTGAATAGAAAGCAAGGTATTTGTGTTATCCGGTTAAAATTATAAAGGCCGATTGTTTGAAAAACCTGTGACAAAAAGGACTAAACAAATAAATATCACAGAGAGTGGGAGAAAACGCAATGCCCAGGGCAAGCATTTTGCACCTCGGTCCTGGAATTCCACCCACAGATGGTAGGTTCCAACAGACGCCTGATCGCGCAATGTGCAAAATCTCCCGTTTGGCTGCACGTATACAGTAGAAACAGCCACTTAGCAGTTACGGGTGAGATCCTAAGGTCTGCCTACTCCTGCAAATTAAAAATAAATCCGAAGAATTGCACGCTGCCTTCCGACACGTTCAGCGTGAACACATTCAGAAGATGCATAGCTTTTCCTTATTCTTCTGTTTGGCGGTCTCACGAGAGAGAGCCCGCTCATGGTTCCTGAGGGAAGTCAATTTGGTCCGGAGACCCGTCAAACGATGGCTCGCGGAGGCCGCGGCTCTGCGGTCACGTGACTCGTTGCGCTTTAGGGACTCTTCAGCGCGGGCCATCTCCGACTCTACTCGGGTAATTTCACGCTGCAAAGTAACAGGGGCGAGAAGGAAAAAGAGAGAGATGGTAAGCCTGAAATAAAAAAATGCTAGTGGAGGTAATTTCTGTCGAAAATCCATGGAATTGTCGAATTTGAACGATTCGATAACTCGGAATCAACTTTAAGGAGTGATAACTACGCAAGGAAATGATCCACGAGTGCCTACACAGCCCGGCTGCGACGGGTTCAGTTGGAAGGAAAATAAGGACTGCCTGGTAAAAATGCGTGACGAACATTGGATTCGGAAAGCGCATTTTAATCATGCGATACACGGAAGGATGATTAAGAGTCTTCGGAAGTCAAGGAGGCATAAATTTTTATTGAAGAGGATTGAAGACACAAGCCTCTTCCAGATGCGATACTTACCTCAGATCTGTGTGTTTGGGGCAGCTCGGAGAGCATGCAGGGAAGAGGGCGTTATTTTATACCCTTGGATGTAATGGATCCCAAAAAATATTTAACTGACTGAAGGTCTTTTAAAACAGTTTAAGACCATCTGTTACCTTACAGGAGCTTCAAGACTTCTACATTCAGTTTACTTGAAACAGCTGTGTGCAGCATCTACCACACTACCCGATCACTCTTCCCTGTGCTAAGTGTCATACCAGAGTCAAGAAGACCAGAGGGGGGGAAGGAGGCAGATGGCTGACACAGCGTGAGCCAGCACCTAGGCGTGCCACTACACCCCTATGTGTGGCAGTTGTTAGGGGTACGCACTCTCAATAACGCATGTCGTACTCTAATTTGAATTTGATGCTGGTCCAGCGCATTTACCGCGGGGTCTGTCTTAGGGGCACGGCAGTAGTTATGAGCTCGGGCCAACTCAGCACATTCTGATAAACGCGCGCCTGCAAGTCAACCACCACCACCACCACCACACGAGCCGTATGCGTGGACGAACCTGAATGTTGTAGTGCTCAATGTTCAGTTCCTTCCTGGACTTGCTGGAGATGCCAGGCGCTTTCGGGGTAGGTACGTGAGCTGGGCTGGGAGCAGCGAGAACTCTCCTATTGAGGTAGTCGAAAACGGTAGAAGAGGGGGCAAGAAGACGAGCAGCTTGACGAAAACCACCGATTGCAGTCGCCATGCCTGGCTGCCCACGCTGATGCCGATGACGTCGATTTCCGCCCGGTGGCTTGCCGCGGCGCAGTTGCACAAGACGGTCCAGTGATGGTCGTGCGAGCCCCAGATCCACTATGCAATGCAGAGTGACATCAGAGCTGACAGGCTGGCGTCGGCCATCGCCGAGGCGACCAAGGCCACCCCGTCCGGTGTAGCCCATCAGGCGTAGAAGGCGAGATCCGACGCCGCGAGTGTGCAGTTCCCAGGCGCCCAGCGGTTCCTGATCGGCATTGCCGTCACCCGCGGAGACAACCATGGGGTACTCAACTGGGTGCTCTAGAATACCACCGCTGCTGAAGGTCACCTTTGAGGCATTTGATATCTGGAAGGGCAGCAAAGGCGTAAAAATAAACGCAATGGGAAGGCAAGGTCCCGACAAGCCTTCAATGGTCTGCAAGTACGACGTCAAAAACGTACTTCGTATAATAAGCCATTGGGAAATCATATTTTGGCAAAAGTTGGTCCTTCAAAAAAGAATACCACGGCTACCGCTTTTTTATCTGACGAAGGACTGTTGTACAAGTTCGAAAGCTCAGATCAATAAAGAAATGATTTTGGCAATCGACCGGCCTCCTTCTTTCCTACTCAGATGAATGGCACTGCCGAGAGTTAATGAAAAAAACCACAAAGAAAGGAAACTAGTACCAGAACACAATGATGAGCACATCAAAATTAGACCATCTACATGAAAGACACCTTCGAGGTTCCCTCGGCTTCTGAACTCGGAAAGTCCGCGCCGAATAAAGTCTCGTCACTGGATTCCGACGATTCTAAGAGATCAGTACCCTCCTCACCCCCGGAGTCGATCAGGCAAGGCGAATCCTCAGCCGTTCCCCCAATCTCCTCGGAGCTGATTGGATGAACGTGAGACAAGGGTAAACTGGAAACACTGGCATCCAAGAGGGAATAACTGGCATGTCGAACTATGCCCGATCGGTGGTGCGAAGCAGTCGCTGAGGCGGGCATCGCACACCACTGCACCACACAGGTGCCCTCATCGACATCTGTGTGCTGGATGCGCGCGTGGTGCCAGACCAAGGAATGCGATGGTTTGTCGCATTCGAGCGCCAGGCAGAGTTGACCCTCACGGAGGTAACTGGCTGGATCCGGTTCCTCCCAGTCCCGCAAATCCTACAATGCGAGGTTCAGAATGTATCTAATCGACTGCACGCAGTAGAAGGAGGACGACAAGTACTACACCGGTCGAAGTACCTCAATGGAAGTCACCTCGCCATGACTCTTGCGACAACGGGCGCCACGGGAGCAGGTTCCAGTCTCCAGGAATTGAGCGCATGGGACCTCACCCAACCGGGTTGGATTAGTGAAGAAGAGACGAACACGTCGCGAAGGCAGGCTGCCCTCATTAAGCACTTCAGCAATCACCGCATTACGGTGCACAAAGTAGCCCCTGGACGTCCACCCGGGCAGAGAACACCTACTTCCCGGAAGTTCCTCCTCCCTCTCCTGAAGAGAACTGAGGGTAGGGGAGTCAACGGTCTGTTGAGAGTCAATAGGATCAGCTTCAGAGTTTGCATGTTCCGCAGGTGACAGGCTTTCCAGAGCAGAGTCTACTGCCGCCAAGGCGGTTTGCTTACTCCGCTCTAACAGATCGGCTTCTTTGAGATGAATGAGTTGTTCTAGGTCTTCCTTCAGACTCAAGAGATCAGCAGAATTGTCTTCAGATAGTTCCAGCAGCTGGTCCACATCCGCCAGAGTTTCCCTCAGAGACTGCAGCTCTGTGTCCATTGCAGTAAGCCGACTAGAGAAAGTGAAATAAAGGTGAGGAAGGGCCGCAATATTTCTGTAGAAGGTGAAAACGTTCCAAAAAACACCACCACAGAGGTGCACCTAAAACTGGAGGTAATTAATCAGAAGTATAGTAGGCGTCAAGACAGTTAATTTCTGAGGAACTTAATGCGTGAGGTTGGAGTAAATCATTCGAAACAAACCTGCTCAGGCTCGATTTGAAAGCTGATAAAAATATTTGGTAATTATTACTTGCATGAACACCTGCAAATAATACACGAATGGGAACGCCCTGCCCTGCTCTGTGCATAATTCCAGAAACGGTAAATACTCCCGTGCTCTAATTCTAACATTAGGTCTGACGTAAATCTGAACTGTAGCCCTACTCTTAACCCTAACCCCAACCAAAACCCCAACATTAGAGCTAACACTACCCCTAGCCTACCCTAACGCCCACCTTAACCCTAAATGTAAACCCATTTTCCCTGGAGTTCGGCTGTAATCCGAGTGGTTCCAGTTCTCATTACATGTTTAGAGGGTCATATAAGTCATTCTTACCGAATATTCAAGCTGGAATCCATTAGCTACTGCGGAGTAACCGCGTAATATTCACAAGCTACCAACAGGCAGTCAGTATGGTAAATAATTACGTACTGTAAAATCTACGATGTTGATTCGGTAAACCGTGAGCGTTCACCAACAAGGTTGAGGTTCTCGCGGGACAAGGTGCGAGCAAATGACTGCGTTGGCGTTAGATGGTTGGTTGGCGGTATGGGCGCGTCAGCGATTGGGTAAATCAGCCAGAAGGTCAATGAAGGCTCGCAGTAAAGGCGAGTGACCTTGACTCGGTGATCAATGGCGCCTACAAACTAGGAAACGCTGAACAGCAAAGGAAAGCTGCGTCGCGGTTCACGACGATCCCTCTAGCGAGGCTTGGCCCTTTCTTTTGATCCCGCACCGGTTTCATTCCGTTCAGACTGGTAATGAGAGGCCGAGGCAGTCATCAGCAAAAAATTAACCTCCCTCTTTCAACCAGTAGGTTCGACGTTACGGTGACGAACAGCAGAAATGGCTGCTAAAGTGAGCAGCTTCTGAAACGTTGCGAACCGTGCACATTCCAACCTGCTTCTCGCGGAAAATATTAACGATTAGCGTTTGAGGAAACAGCTACCCTATTGATGGGACGTCATCTGCGCATCAGAAATATGTCCACTTCGCCATTTACAAACAGTTGATAATAAATTCCCGAACGCACACTCTAACGTCAGGATATTTAGTAATACTCCTTACTATGACTCTGTTGGATGTGGGAAAGAGGGATTAACTCAATTTCCGTTTTTTAACACAAGGCAAACTGAACAAGTGTTGAAACAATTTGACGCAAATGAAGTAGAATGCAATGAAATCCATACATACACAGCCATCCAACCGTCGTTGCTGTCGGGGACTACCACGGCCACCACCGCTAAATGTATGTCATTATACGAATGTAGTAGTTAACACACAGGTTAGTGCCCGTAGCTATGAAATAAGAAGTCAAACCCGGCCTTCTAAAAACACTTAGTAGTTAACTATGTATATTAAACTCGGGGGGCGTACACAACCTTTCCTTACCAAAAAGCATCTGTTTCAAGAACAGGTACCGCGACGTAAACTACCAAAGTTCACTTCACGAATGAATGCGTAGGTTCAAGTTCCAGGAGATTGCATGAGCAAAGGAGAAGTCCGTTCGAGCATCAGAATAATTTTTTTATGATGCACAGCTTTCGAACCCCTGCAGGAATCCATCGTCAGAAATAGCATCAGTGACAAAAAAGCGAAACTCATAGCGGGTACAAACTAATCAATGATCACGGACACAGGTCTGGAGGTGAATACGCAGGGCTCTGTACACTGGCGCCAAAGCGATAAATTGGCTGAGTTCCCATCCATGGATAAGACTTCAATTAATTCTTGACTCATCTTGTTTCCGGCGTGTGCGGCTATCTTGACGAGGGCGAAGTTAAACTCATAGCTCGTTTCGTAGGTGTGGGCAGCTACTTGCGATAATTCGTTGCCCCATCGCACAGCCAACTTATGTCCATGTACGCGCGATCCGAGCACGAGTTCAGTCTGGACCATGTAGTTTAGGCATAAGATGCGATAGACTACTCCAGATTGATCTTTAGGGTGTAGTCAGTCTTTGATGTTCATCACCCTTCACCCCAAAAAGCAGCTGGGAGCATATACTGCTCGATTATTCGGAAGACGCAAAAGCACAATGTGAGCCCGAGCGTTGCTTCAACAGCAGCTTTGCCCAAGAGAGCAGACAAGTAACCATCCTTTCGGACAAAATCCACAATTGTTCGCAAGGTCGCCGATTTTCAGGTAGTCTTCATTAATCGAAGTAATGAGAAAAGTTCTGTGACCCATAGAAGCAGTTGAGTAAACGCAAAACGTGATGTTTCCAGACGAACAGTAGGTGTTTACGCCTTGTTGGCCAAGATAGTGCATTTCTCGCGGGGCCACACCATCACAAAGACGGTCAAATCGGTAGCGGTATCCACCCAATAGCAAGCTCCAAGCGGAGGCGTTGGACGGATCAGGAAACGGATGATATGTAGAGGTATAACGGGACTGCCAGTAGTCAGGACAAGGCCATTGACTAAAAATGCACACGAGGACTTATAAAACCGAGTATTGCAGTAACTCGGTGGGCGCTTGTGCGTTTAATCCAAGTTCAAGGCGACCAACCACCGACTTTAGGGACCAGAGACAGATGTGACAAAAACTTTCGTAAAACAAAGTAAACACCGAATGTCATTAATACCACAAATTGCTCTAATCGACTGTGTAGGTGTGACAGGGGTATGTACTGCACAAACCAACAAAATGCCCTTAGAAAGTAGACAGGTCCTCAGGAGTACTTGGTGGTGGTGGTCCAAGGACCAATAGCGGTGGACAAGCGGACGCAAAGCCTACTTGGCGAAGCAACACACCAATGTGAAACGCAAAGCCAACCCAAAGAGGCTCAAAATAACTTCCTCCGACCCAAAGAATTTCACACGAATAGTCCTGTGCTTGATGCGTCATGCTCGATTGGGCGGCTCCAGGCGTGACGCTCTACTGCGGCAGATCTAGTGCTCTGAATTCAGAGACGACGGTTCAGAAACCACCTGCGCATTTTCAGTAATCGAGTTAAGGTGGAGAAGGGGATATATTCGAAACTGCACAACCTTCTTTCCTGGAGGACCTACAATGTCCTTAGTGTCGAGGCCAGCGCGAACACCTCGATCGAAAATTTTACTCAAACAGCAGCGGTTCAAAACCCCTTGACTTTTGCTCGCAGTTGACGCACGAGAGTTCGACGGTCTAAGCCAACGAGGGGGCCCAGACTCGAAGGCATGAATGTTTACAGTGAAGCAGACTTGCAATGCATAACCTTATTCTCACTTTACACTGGAACCACGTCCCGGAGGCGAGAAAAAGTCAAGACGACCAAAACTGAGCGTGAGCAAAAGGCAAAACAACCCATTCACGTTGACCATGTGCGAGCTGACAGCTAACCCCACACATTTAACACTTAAATCAAGGGGAGGCTCAGATTTTGAGCAATTGACAGTCAGACCACATAAATAAGGGGCCGTCGTATTTTGGGTTTTGTCTCAAAGGACCGAATGAGCGCGTCAAACCCATTGCATGTGGACGTCGTGACAGGTTAGAGCGCGACAATCAGCTGAAGACGAATTTCTCTAGATAAGCATCACCATTTTTTTGCTAGTGCATCAGTGACCTGTCCGGGTCTGTTAGCCTACTGTTGCACAGTCGAGCACACAAAAGCAAAGAACTGCCTCTACGGTCATGTAGCCTTCCGTGGTGATTTGAGGATCACGCCGAAAAGCGAGTCTTCACTCAAGTACGAAAATTCCCAACGTAGGCCAACTTTTGTGCAGACCAAGGAAGAGGGGATGTTTAATTGCCATCGAAATTGCGTGACCTGACTACCCTGAAGTTGAGAGTTCACCAACCACCTCGCGACTCGTGCACAGTAATAAAATGTAACACCTTAGGAGACGGAGGAGGACCGTTTACCTACCATGAGCGTACACACTAGGGTGTCCGGTCAACCGCACACACATGAACCTGCAGGATCGTAGGCAGTGACGCGGTACCCTGAGCTGTGAACAGAAGACTACCCGTTTGGAACCCTGTTAGTGTCATCTAGAGCCTAATTGAGACAGGGGATGCAACTGCTTTAGGCAGCCGACTGTACTTTAAGGCAAAACTATAAGCTTGCAGGCCAACAATGCCAAATCTAGAGCCAATCTTGACCGAAAAACCGAGGGCAGATAGGCCAGATTATATTGGCACTGTTTGGAGAAAGCTGTGGCAAGTGATAAAAAAATTAGGCAACGTACAAAACGAGAGAGTAATAATAAAGGGACACCTAAAACCCCGTTTAGGCCAGTTCAAGGGGATGCAAACGTGCAAGAGACGAATCGATATACATAGGGAAGAAATGAAGAGAAAATACACTCAGAAGAAAGCAATTATATTTTGGATCGGCCAGCCGGTGTCATAAAACGGCACTTTAACCCGCTGAAGGCAGACGTAGTGTACAAAAAGTGTGTACAAAAAATTCAAGAAGGGCAAGCACATGCACAGATATCAGCGCACACGTGCAGTGAACGTCGCTGTAAATAGGTGTATTATATGTATATATATGTATATGTATATATATATATATATATATATATATATATATATATATATATATATATATATATATAAAGGACCGTGTGGACTTGGAAAACGATAGCGAAACACTTTGGGGGAAAAGAATACAGCAATAGGTAGGCTTGCACACATGAACGCTGGGAGGAAAATACATGGGTGTACAAGAGAAAGCGGGGAAAGAGCTGGAGTCAAGGTAATATATATCTATATATATATATACATACGAAGAATGTTACAGTGGGTAATCTCCGCATTGGTGCACAAAATTCACCACTTATATTAGTAGTGGGAATATTGGCGACATTATCACAGACAACACGTGCGGGAACTAGGCAAAAACCTCACAAACAGGTTGAAATGCAGTGAGCGAGGTGGAATTTAAAAAGCGTCTTTCTCTGAAAATACAAAATATTAGCTGCCTTGAAAATGGATCCCGCTGACACAACGTTATAAGGTTGAAAATCCTCCGGCGTCCGTGCTGAGCGGGGAATGACTTGAACCAATAGGCTAAAAGAATACATGAAAAACACTTGATAAACGGGCAACATTGTGCAGAAAAGTAAACAAGATTAAGGAAATGCAGTTAAACAACAACAAAAAACAGCACTTCGACGGAGATAAGTAAGTATTCCTAAACCAAGAGCGGAGAAACCGAGTTTCACTGTTTAAAAAGGGTATCAATCGAAGTCAGTTATGCGAAAAGCATAAAAACAGGTCACAAAACCCGGTACAACGCAGCACAGCAAAAACTAAAAGCTACTGAAAGGAGTGAAACCCTCTGGCAGGGTTTGATCTGGAAAAGATCCCGTAACGGGAGTAGCACAACTGATAAGTCCCAGATAAAAAATCCATCAAGTTAACCTTGTTGATGGAGTTTGCACTTGAGAACCGAACTATCTTCGATTGATATTTGGTGAAGCCGCGTTTCATAAAAAAATAATTAACAAAAATTGATTTCTTATGGTTGCTTTCTAGAAACACGTGGTAATTTATAGACGTGACAGTGGCTTGAATATACGCAGCAAAAGCCTGTAGGTGCCTTTAAGCCTATCGGAGAAGGGGGACTGTTCATGATATTACAAGCGAATCGATAACAAAGGGTGCTTTGGTAACAACGTTCGCATACATTACTTCGGAAAGTATAAAAACGCAGAAAGGTGGCGTGGTGAACGACACCTAGAAAGCCAGAAATGTGTATTTCAACTTCTCTTGCCTTCATCGGGTAGCCCTTCTCTGCAATGATTTTTTCCGTATATTTAACAGCGTAGTTAAATATTTCAGTGAGTTTTGCACACTAAACTAACCGAGTTTCCTCCGGCAAGGAAATAAGCAGCCATCTAATGAGTTAAGAGTTCACCGTGCGAACTTATTAAGAACTGGTGCTGTGAAGGCGTGGCAATACTGACGAAGAGGGAGTCAACTATAACCCAGTTAAGAGGGGCGCTATTTCTAAAAAATAAAACAGAAGTAATTCAGAACGACTAAAATAGCCCGTTGGGAGGTAGGCTTCACAGAACTGCCTAGCTAAAGATCCAAAAGATGGACGTATCATGTTAAATCAGGTTGAAGAATTAACCTTATCCATTAGGATCGATTGGATTTGCAGTTCTCCGTTCAAGACAAATAGGGAATTAAGGCTGAAGACCTCAGTGTAATTCTTCCGGGAAATTAGTGATATTCACGTCGGATTAGCTAACGGTGGCGCATAGTGACGAGTCCCCTAAGGTAACAAACCTCGGAACAAAGTAGCTCGAAAGAAGCCTCCACTCGCGTGTTAACTAAATCATGCAAGAACGAGAACCCAAAGTACTTCCTCAATGATGAGAGTATTATCTATATTCAAATGAAACCCAAACCTCTAAAGTTGACATACGGTGGTATAACAAGAGTTCGCCAATCACTCTACGCGGACCGTCATTCTTGAGGCAGTGACAAGCTCGTTAAGAAATGTGTGGCAAGAGACTCTACTGCACTAAGCCCACTCCCTCCACACCATGGAATATGGACGTGGACAGAATGGTAGAATTCACAACCACACCTGCGATAAGAGCTTTAGTTAATTTAATCCCACATTCAGTGACGTACCTTTTATGCGTAAATAAATGAAAATTCAACGGTGGTAAACGACGGAACGTACATTAGCGGCGGCGACATCCATTGGTAGGTGAGGCAGCATTTGTTGTACCCCGGCGAGGACCCGTTTTGTCTGGGGTGGGAACACGAGAGTGGTCAGCGGAGCTTATGTTGAACATAGGCGAATTAGGTCGACTGACGGAGTTCGACCGAGATCGACACGAACCACCTGGGGGTGCCTTCAGAGTAGCGCTAACATAATTTTTGCTGCTCTCGTTCGGAGAAGAATAGCGCAGAACTTCAAGATCCGAGACAAAATCCAAGACAGTTTTTTGGTGTTGATGGAGAATGTCCAGAGAGAGGCAACGGACCCGTTCGATACCGTCCAGGAAGACTTTCTTCCTCTGACCAAGACCCTTATTTGGGGCAAAAGTGAGCAAAACCACAGTAAGTAAAATGGAATAAATTTGACCATCTTGAGTGCAACCCAAGGGCACCAGGCGTTCGAAGTTTTATACGAGGCAAATATAACGCGAGTTTGAGTAGAAGTTATATGTTCATTTGATGTTCACTAGTCAAAATGCATGCTTGTGCTTTCTAGTGCAGTTAAGAGACTGCAGAAAAAATATTTCGCGTCCCACGGTTTAATAAATAAAGCACAATTATAAAGGTTTCAAATAATGGAACCGACTGACAAAGTAAAAAGGCAGAGTGGGGACGTAAAAACAAATTCATAACAAAAGGAAATTCATATAAGAGGGGAGAAGTAATAATAAAGGCACTACGATGCACAAGGCAGAACTAAGCGAGGAACCATTAATGCTCTTTCAAAGCCGAAAAAAGTACTCAAACAGGTGCCATGAGAGACTAACCCGGATAAGATCCTGTAACTTCGTAAAATTTGCGCAGCCGGTGAGGGAAGACAGGTCGGAGGGGCAATTGTATTTTGGCCTTAGATAGGAGTCGCACTTGGGAGCGACATCAGTGTTGCCTGCAGAAGTAGCTGGATTTGGCCGATCTATTCGGGGACAGCCGGGGACTCCAGACTCAGTTGGTCCATTTAAGGTGGTGCTTGATGCTGTGGCGTTAGGGTGGGCAGTGGAACGCAGGGAGCGATTGAGAGCTAGCGTCGAAGCTGGTTGTATAAAAGCCTCGTATAGCGCGTTTACACGCTCCAACCCCTGGAACTCTGATATCTTCTGTAAGGGCGTAATAAAGAATTTATCGGTCAACAACAACGCCGATCAGAATGAACGTTAGCGAGATGACCAGCATGAAGCAAGGGCCTTAGGTTGTCAGAAGCAATTTAAAGTCTACCAAACGCTGGGCTGGTAGTTACGTGCTATATCCTTCAAAACACCAACAGTCGAAAAAGCAGCTGCAAACCGGTTCCGATTAAAAGGTCGTTCTTGTCGCAAGACCCACCATGTCCTCGAGGTTTTTTAGACACCACAGGAGTCGCCAACCGGTCAAATCAAGAGGCGAGGTGGTGTGTATGGGGTGATTCACGAAGCCAGTTTCCGTCTGACGACAGCGCAGATCCAGGATTTCGGATAGGATAGCGTGATCCAGATTGCTAACCTCTGCACCACCTGGCGATTCTACCCCACCAGCTTCCCCGGTATCACGGAGCCGAGGACGACGACGGCGGTCGTTAGGAAACCTGCGGGAGGATGTGCCGACGCCGGCCGCGCCCAGCCGTGACGAGGGTGCACCATGTTCGTGCTTTTGCCGGATCTCAGAGGACCTAGAAAACGCGAAATAACCACGCATGGGAGACTTGTAACGATATATTACTAAAATAGAACATATGACGGCATTCTTAAAGACTTTTTACGCAAACAAGCAATCGGAAAGTAAAAAACTGACGAGGTTCAGAAACCGAGTGGACAGCCTAATACGAATTTTAAGCCATAACATCATAAAATCGATCGCAGTTTTCTGCTGCATTGACACTACACACATTAAATGGTGGGTAAATACCCTCTGCGACATACTGGTGAACGGCAAGGATGGACAAACTGAATTAGCGCGCGTCAAGAAGGGCTGGAAGGATTTTTAGGGCAATCGGTCTACGCTCATTTCATGACATGGGATTGAGTCGGTGGGGATTTCGCTAGCAAAGGCTACGCAACATTTTCTAAGAAAGCAAACATTTTCGAAGTGGCCATTATTGAGCTTAGAAATAAATTCCACAGTAGGCGATAAAGGAGCAAACATTACCGATGATTTACAAGAACACATAAATGCCATCGTTCGGATCAATTATTTATACAGTGCATTAGCCAGCCATTAATTCGGCAGTATGTTTGATATGCCGGATGCTATGCTAATTTCGGTTTTGCCATTCAACTCGGAGAAGAGGTTCATTGACCGAACAGACACCCAACACGTGCGCGAAAATTGTCCTGTCAGTGCTTAAAGTTCGGTCAATACTGTCGCAGGAGAACAGAGGTTGCGTTCTGAAAAGAACATGAACTAGGACGTACTATCGGCAGCAGTTAGACGGAAAAGCTTTCTGCAGCCATAACGTATCGGGGGGCGGGGAAGGCGACGAGCATTTTACCCTTGTTTTCAACGAATTATGCTAGCAACTTCTGTCCCCCCGCCATCGATGACCAGAAGAATCAGTATATGGCGTCACTTTCAGCTATTGACAATGCGAACAGCGATACGGCGAAAAGCAGAGGGAAGTTTTAGCTGTAGTTGTCAGAGCAGCCTTGACTAAACGGTCCACACAGGTGCTTCTAGAAAAAGAGTTCGACCGTCGGTTTTGACGAAGTTCACTGTGTGTTAAACAGCATGGTGGTGCACGGGCAGTGACTTGCGCGTAAATTAAACTATAGCGGTAGCAAAATTTAGCTGCATAAACTGCACTCTCTCCTCACCTACCCCGCATGGGCTCGGTGTCATGAAAGTATCAAGATGACTAGAGGCGAAACAGGGTGCAGGTGGCTGGCGCGACCGGAGTCGCCTCCTAGGCGCGCTGCCACACCCCGCTCGGATCCCAGTGGGCGTGCTACGAAGACCACATTAGGGAGCCGTTGCAACCTGACTCTCGGTCCACTGATCGGACACTTCACAGAAACACACACTGGGCTGATTTCGAGGTCCGAGTTATGCCGTTAGTTGGCAACCTTCTAAGCCACGGTTCTTAACGAATCGTATCACAAAGGTAACAGAGGAGCCCCACGGAGAAGGAGCCGAAAAATTGCCCACTTACGTGAGAGGTGCAGACTGCGTGCTTGCGTTGGGTGAAGTTGGGCATGGTCGTATGTGATGTGGACGCTGCTGAGGAGAGATAATGTGGGGAGTGTTGAATGATAGGGTAAACCGGTACAGAGTTCGTTTGAGCCACAAAAACAAAAACAGACGGTTAACCGCTGGTGTCACTTCATGACCAGTCACCTTAGACGTCTGTGCGAAAAACGGTGCTTTTTCATTCAAATACTCACAGAAGGTGCCTTCCCAAGACCATGCCTGACCTTACAAAACTGTGGGAAACGCGTGTAATTTTCAAGAAACGATTCCACTCACCAACAGTGAGTTTAGTAGTCACACCGCATGAGGAGCAGGAGTAATAAGTTCACATAGACGGAGATTTTCTGCCTCCATTGATTTAGTTTATTTAAGCAGGAAACAAAAGGGCACTGAAACCTTCGTTGAAACACTAGGTCCTCCACCAATGCGAGATTTGAGACCCCGCTGCTGAATTCGGATTCGTGTCAACTGGGATGTCAGTGTGTGCATGAGACGTACATACACGGGCGCTCTAGCATAGTTAGCCACCACACCCACGCCCATCTTCAATAGCCTTGATCTTGATTGGTCACAGAGATACAGCAAATGTGAATGGAGCGAGGTAGGGGATGCATAAGGCATGCACTGAGAAGCCGATAATGCGACCTATGGGCAGCGGTGGCCCTCGTCGCTTGCAACGTAAGAACCATCATTTACCTACCGATAAAGCGAAATCGGAAAGTCTATACACGCTGGACGACTGCTGTCAGTGATAAGGAAGGCAGAAACTAACATAGTACTCAAGAGTACTCAAAGGATACACCTGCACTGCGTGCTAGCATCTAGGATAATTTGCGCAATCTCAAGTAAATAGGAAAGGTGGATAGGTACCTGAGGAAGTGACCGGCCTTTGGACCCTTCCAGCATCCACCAAAGCGAGCGGAGTAGTACGAGGGTCTACATAGATGCATCCGGGCGGGGCATCCGTGGATGACCCACTCTGCACTGTCCGAGGTGTCAACTTCATGGACTGCAGCACTATCCGCGGATTGATCCTCCAACTTCTCCGGAGCTCGCCAGATGCACTTAGTGGAATCAGTGGGGTCGGTGTGCAGTTCCCAAGAGGAGAAAGTTTGACTCTTGGTAGTGCATGATGTGGACTGCTTCCGGACGCGCTTGCAGGGAGACTGAAGGTCATCGAAGCAATTGGGCCGTTGGCGTGCATTCGGATCAGGAACTCGAAGAATCGGTACGGCAGGCTGTCCAGTCACCATGCCTAAAGTTGACTAAATGACAGAAATGCGGGTGTGACACACTGGCGAAGATAAGACGGCATAAAGGGGAGTTAAGTAAATGCCAATACGTGGTGATGAGGAATTGTGTTCATGACCACAAGTTTAGCACAGTTAGCACGAGGATGGGCACCACTAAGTTTTACGAATTAAAAAGTGCATGTCTCGTACCAACTGCTGACAAATTCGACACCATAAATTTTTTTCTAAAAAAAGAATGAAACCCGTGCAGAATTCGCTATCTGGGAGAGCATCGTGCGGTGCTGGCTGGCCACTGCAGTCAACCGACCAAATGAAGGTATGAGATGCGGTGAAGGCCAATCTTGAGTAAAGTTCCAGCCCCGCGACGCCAGGTCTACCTAATTAGCAGCTTAACAGGCCCAACTCCGCCCTGAAGTTGGACACTGATAGACTGCACTGGAAGACGACCGTTGCGTTTAACCAATAGTATGCAGCCGGTTTAATCCGGCAGAATGAAGCTTACAAAAGTACAAGGGCTAAAATTAGGACCGAAGGACTTGAAAGTCACCGCAAGCGGCAGATCGCTACGCACATACCTTCGAAGTTAAGATGGAGTTGACAACGGGTGTGCACGCCATAACGGCGTCTTCATTTGCAACTATCCTGCCTGATTCGGTAGGGATTTCAGGTCCTGCGACTGTCACAGTCGTCATTGCACCTAAGGTCACCCCTGAGCTCTGGGCCGGAAGTACAGGCAGTGCAGTAGCCCGCGGGGATCCTGAAGGAAGTGGAACTGGCTGCCCATCGACTTCGCTCAGGCAATAAGCTCCTCGGCCCGGCGACAGGAACTTCTGTGTCTGAAACAGGAAATCCAAAATGCAACTTGTGATTTTAGGATTCCCAACCGGTGAAACAAAACCACAAGAGGCTTCAGGGAGCAAGTCTGTTTTTTATTTGAAAATAAAATCAGTTCCCCTTCTTAAAAAATCTTTGCTGGTTGATAATTGTGACACATGCCGAGCCTCTAAGAGCCCTACACGATCACACTACCATACTTTTCAACGCTGTAAAATATATATATTTTGGAGTTCAAGAAGCAACCCATAGCAAACTGATGATGCACCTTAAGATATGTTACCTTGACGAGAGTTAAGTCGACTGACCACTTACCGTCGCCTTTTATGAACTAATTCTAAAATCATAGGGGATAATTTTGATCACCTAGCAGGACTGTCGAAGGCTCCGTACCTATCGACTATTTCGATGAAACAAGTTAAACCTTAGAAGCGTAATACGCTGGATTTGTTGCGCCAGCTGTCATTGCGACATCTGGCGTCCTTGTTCAAGGTTCGCTGCCTCAAGGTCATTCACCGTCACAGTAAGCGATTTCAGAATCGCTAACCTACAGCCACTTTATTGACTTCCGCTCCGTCACATGCGTGCATTCATATTGTTGCGACTGCCCGAACGCCACCCCTCCGATAAGGCAACACACAACAATAAAATAACGCTTCAATTTGCTCCACGGACCTATTAAAACAGATTCCACCACTGTCTTCCTTTTTCTCAGGCATGAATGGCCGCAACCAACACTAGCCCTGACGTTGTCAGTGGCCACTGCAATATGGGATTGCATGCACAATAAATTCCTCCTTCTGGTGCTTTCTGTTTTCTCCTACAACCCGGGATTTAGCCTGATAACTATAGGACTCTTAGTACTTCCACCGCTTAGACCACACTCAAAGGTTTAATAAAAAAAACGGTCGGCCATTCATATTTGACGGGAGAATCGATTATATTCATACTGAATTGTGAGAAGTGAATGGAGTGGTGTTCTTGAGAAAAGAAGCTGGTGAATATTGCAGACTATCCCGGCTGTAAGTTAGCATGAACGTCTTCGGCTGTAAGTGTTAATACACCTTTCGTACAACTAAGGCCGAAAGGCACTTTGGAGCAGCCGACTGGTGTGATTGGGCAGCTTGGTGTGTTAGAGCTTTCCTCCAGCCCAATCATGCCGGAGAAAGTGGGTAGCAATGCGGTAAAAAAAAACAATCAACCCTCTCCCGCGTGCTTTCCACGATAAAGCACCATTGGAATTCGAAGTAGAATAATGGGACACCGTCAAGCGCAGTTGGGCAGTACCAGTAACGTTAAACAGGTGGATGGAAATCACAAACACCGAAAAACGGCTCCATGCTTTTCAACACTGTGAACACAAAGCACGGGCCCGTCACATTAGCTAGACATGTAGTCACCTATACACGTTAAAATAACACTTCTGCGAATGTTAGTCAAAGTTTGAATCTACGAAAACCTAGGTCGCAGAACCCCGCGTAACAAGAGCATACAGGCTCGCCTACATCTCTGGTGTTCGCAGTTCTGATTTGGAACTGTATGAGCAAAGTGTCAAATACGGCATTTGCGAAACCAGAGTCCATGTACGTTGCTCGGAGCTAACAATCTTTAAGAATCGCCACCTATCACAACTAAACGCTTGGAATCGCTTCACCTGCTCTACATTCGGCTAGACTTATCAGCACTTATTTGTCCCGGTCCGAGAAGTGGGCATCTGTGATTTGTCAGTGAATTTGTTCCTAGTAGGGCAGATTTGCCTTGGATCTAACTTAGTGTCTTTTGGCACCTCCAGCGCGTTTCGAGGACAGAACAAATGCAAGACGACCGGATGAAGGTGTAGGTGCGGTGGCTAACAAAGCTAAAAGATCCGTCTATACGTTCCACACAAGACTTGACAATCAGTCATTTGAAGGAGCTTGCTAGAAAGTCAGCAGCAAGCAGCCATTACAGCCTGTTGCCAGCTCTGAGCAGGGCCAGGCTACCTCGTCAATCTTCAACCTTCCAAACCACGATTGTTCGAGCTTTATTGAAGCGGTAAAGTGCGTTGGACCGTTTGTAAAGAGTGAGCAAGCGCTATCGCTATCTTCCTGCTGCTATGCATCAGTAGATCCTCTGAATTCCGTGGAGAGGGAATGAGATTTAGCGTAGTGGTTGACACGGCATGACGTCTGTGTACTGCGTGCCACACATGACACTACGAACACAACAACAGCCGCATCACGATGATTTACCCTCACCTCCAACTACTGAAATACTTCCGCCCCCCACAAAAGACTTCATTAATTAACCATACCGCAATCTAAAACTGACAGAATTGCACGTCGTCGAGTGCGACGAACAAAGTATTGAATGTTGCTAAATGAAGTGCCTTTTTAACTATCAATTACCTTGAGATTCACCGCCTGCTTTGTGGATTCTGAGCACATACTGACACCCAAATGATACAACAAAAATCAAAGCTTTTATGGGGGTTACAGCAATTGAAGTTGTGAGTGGGTTTGAAAGAAGATTTGCACAAGAATCTGAGATGGCGATACTTGATATAAACTAAAGCAGACATACCAGCTCATGCGCGGATGTGGCAACCGGAATAGGTCTCATCTGCAGAATTGTTTGGTTTGCTGAGGCAGATGGTAGAGAAGGCATGCTGACAGAGAGAGCCAGAACTGATTGACTGTCAGAGGTCGGTTTCGGGACAACAGCTGTTGGGAGAGTTGTCGATAAGGCGGTAGAGAGGCGGCAAGTAGCTGAAGCGGTTGCATAAACCGATGATGTTTGAGGTTGTGCTGAGGCTGATGAGGGTGTTGCAGAGGGACGGAAGCGCACCTGTAGAATGCTGCCTGGAATCATCACTGGCGAGGAGCAACTATTTATGGAACTTACTCCCAGGAGGGCCGGCTGGACGGCAATGCCCGCAGTGGCAACTTGACTGGGTCGAGTAGACGTGCTGACAGCGGGAAGCACGTAGACTGGTTGAGTTTGGGAGTTGAAAGAAGTAGACGTAATTGTGGCGGCGACGGTGGTGGAAGCGCTCGGCAGGGCGACTGGAGCTAACGGTTGTACAGTTGGGTCAGGTGCAACAACTACCAAGTTTGCGGAGCTTACAATGCCAGCTGCTACCGATGGCGCAGGCATAGACTGACTAACAGACCCAGCTAGAGAGGAATTGACGACCAAACTGAGGGAAGGCTGAATTTGTGTAGCAAAAATCGGTGCAGCAGTAGAGGCAGCGTCGGTCTGGGGGGTAGTGGTACCAGCGGGTAACGAGTTAGAAGGACGCACCGGGAGGAGACGAATGCCCATAACATTACCAGAGGAAGCAGCTATGCCGGACGGAAGGGCATGCGATGGGAGACTTCCAGTCTGTGGTTAATGAAAGAAAGGGTAATAAAAGTTAGAGGTGCGAATCAGTATTGGGGAGTTCTCATGAAGATCTAGTGGTAACCTAGCATTGCAAGTACGAGGACCTGAGGAAATGTTTTGTTAATTTAGCTAAATACGATGATATATGATGACGCGTGGAGTTTTAAATATTTGCGTTAGTCTAACAGGGAGGCAATATGACAAACGGAGCCCGTGCGGTTATATGGGGTAACAAAACGACCTACGATGGGGAGAATAATTAGCCAAACAACACAAAATACCGTTTGAAAACAAACTGTGACTCGCATTCACTGAAGCATCACTAAGGCGTAATAATGTCTTGATAGTACACTACGTCTAAAGTTCATGCAAAACGAAGCACCCCTAGACTGAACACCAGAAATTCTATTTAGAGAAAGCAAAATAACTCGGAAAGTCGCGAAAATGAACAGAAAAGGAATGAGAAACCGCAAAATCGGCAAATGCAGTGTACAAAAGATTGCTGCCTCAGGAAGGCACGAAACGTTGGTTAGAGGGTAGAGGACAAGTTCACTGATTGACGGTTCCAGGAGAAATTAATCTGTTATTACAAATATTTGAAAAACTTAAAATCAGGATGAAGTATTTGATAGAGAGATGGCGGGAACATGTGTACGTAACCTTATGCTTTCGGGGCGAGAAATCGAACTCTGGTCTGGAGATGCCTGTACGACCTTTTTACAAAGAGAATTCCTTACCTACTCGTTATAATGAACGATAAGAAGAAGTTAAGATTGTCATTTTACTAGCAAATTAGTATGCCTGTGATTTTTTTGCGGAATGATAAACGTTGCAGTGATAGTGACAAATAAGTGCGGTAGGAGGGAGATTGGTTCTTGTCAAAGTCTGACAGCTAGAAGCATGTTACGTGTCATGACGGATGAATGCAGCAAATTGCAAGATAGAGGCTTAGCTAAAGAAGTTTGCCAAGCGCATAAACCAATGAGTGAAAAAGCCGACGATATGGTTTATACGGCTCTGCAAGAACAGCTTCCTTAGACATCTGAAGGTCAAAGAAACCAACGCAAAACAAGACAAAGAAGGTACGAAACTCGGTGACATACGCCGTTATGGATGTAGTAGATTCGTTGCGTGTAAAAATTGCCGACAGAAAAGGATTTTGTTTTAAAATTGCAATGAAGACGACATGTTCAATCATGGTCAATGGTCGGAGGACAGTAACTGGTGAGGTTTTTTAGACACCTTAAGGGATCTTGCAAAAATGCGCAAAAGGCTCAACTCCTGTTTTTTAGATTAGCCTCCATAGGTAGCTTCAGGAAATCATCTAGAGAACTTGAGGGTTGTTAACTGTGCTGGACGACGTTGACGTTTACGAACCTGACTTTCGCAACGCAGTCGCACATCTGTTCCAACGTCACCAAAAGGTCGAAAATAGCGCGTTCTTATGTCCGTTCACGGGGTCCAAAAGGTGCATAAGCAAAAAGTTGCCGTTATTTTAAATAAAAACGGGAGATCAAGACGAGAATAGCAAAATAACCTGTACAAAGAGTTCTGTATATAAAAGTCCATGTGTCAAACATGCCACAGACGCAGTCAAGACTTCCACACAAGCTTCAAGGTCGAACATAGTGGCGAACTGTACAGCAGAGTAAGTGATCCCAGGACCCAGTTAAGCCAAAATATAGGCCATTCAATGATTTCGTTTTGCAAATCTACCCTCTATTGGAAGCGTGAGATAGCGAGTAGAAAGAAACCTCGACAATTTCTATAACGAAGATAGAAGGCTTACGAAAAAAGTCAACATGTTGAATGCCCCAATAAATGTTCTAGATTAGCGGTACAGTGAAAGCGAAAGGTTCCACATATTACGTAATCACTCGACTGGTCGCGGAAATGATGCTATAGGAGCTGGAGCATTGAACCCTTGCGGAAAATGAATCATTGTTTTGAACCATTGTTCTGACGACACGTCCACCGGTAAGGTCACAATGGAAGAGGAACCATGGAAATTATTTCGCTTGATATTACAATTAATGAAAAAAAACAAACTAGAAACGACAGTCTGCCAAGAGGTCATGCATGCAGCATAAATCCTTACTTTAGGCCCAGTGATTAGCTACTGAGCCGGAGACAGGGAAACGGACACTGTCAAACCACGACAGCACCGAATCAAAAACGGACGCCGACTGATATCTAAAGGATAAAATCAGAGGGAGCGGCTACTTACACATCTTCGACACCAGAAGGTTACTGCTTCGCCGGAGTCAGTGTGTAATGTCGTGACGTTTTTGAGACCCCAGAACGAATGGCCCCATGACCTTAAAGCGTAGCCGAACATCATGCCCCAGTGAACAACCTGGATAGGCAATCCGGTTTTTGCGGTCACGTTCCGGACGCCAATCACTCTTATCAACAACTGGTCATTTGAAGAAGGATCTACAACCCTTGACTTCTTATAGTCTTCTGTAAAACCAGGCGTTTATTTGTGCTTGACACGGTCAGGACCATTTACAGGCGAAATACGATCAAGGCATGCAAATACAAATGCAAAAATTATCTTATGTGCTTGTAAATTGCTTATTTTTGTTGCTTGTTTTATCTCTGACGATGTTATAAAGGATTATAGCGTAAGCCCGCGAAATACGCCTCAGAACACTAATTTTTCCTGCCTTCAGATACACCCGAACCACGGTTGATGTTGGAAACAAAGCTAGGCTGTTGCAATTTAACGGGCAACTATGTCAATTGAATGCGTAGTCCTGAATAGAGTAGTGTTTACGGCTATTCCGAAGAAGCTTGACTCGAATTCTCAACTGCGCTAGCAAGACACGGCCAAAATTTGCATTTAAGTGAAGCTGCGGTGATCGAGAGCAAGATCGGTCCAACTTAACGCGAGCCCTCATGTATCCGAGTGACTATTTTCAAACACAGCGAAACTGCTGAGATGCCATAACCATCAGGACACATAAAATGATTGCCATTAAGAACTGGGGAGGACAAAAGAGACTGGCGGGGCAGACGAAACCTTTGACTGCTAAAGAAAAGAATAAAAAGGAATAAAATTGGCACCACTATAAAAAGGGAACTTTTGGTTTTCCCCAGATCATTTCGCAATATAAGGACAGATGACCCGTTGACAGTTGAGGATACAGGACGTTAAGCGTCAAAAAACGAAGGGACAAATTAAGGGTGGAAACAAGGAAAACCTACAGTTAAGGCGTACAACATATAAACATAAATTATGCAACCGAAGGCCCAGAGCCGAAGAAAAGGAGCACTTGCAAACGAATCGGATAAATTAACTCGGTACTTACTTTTGGAGCCTCAGTGGAAGCCGAAGTCGGAACGGAGGGCGAAGAGTAAAATGAAAAGTTGGAGGGAGCCACTGTTGTGGGTAACTGGTTTGAATGACTTGTGATTAGCACCTTTCCAGACACTGTACTCTTGGTAATTAGCCGTTCGCCTATCTGTTCGTTGGGTGCAGGCAAGCGCACAGGACTTGAAACTGCCTGTGCAGAAGGGAGCATTCCGATTAGGTTTACATGCGCCACGGATGTGGCAACAACGGGTACTGTTGATTTCGAAGGAGATTCGCTTCTACTGGCAGCAGCGGAAGCTGAAACGCCATGAGGAGCCAGCAGTTGTTGCTTGCGAGCACGCTTTCTGTTAGGAGTAATTGTCTGACCCAAGCTATGCGAGGCAATAGAAGATAGTACAGGCTGTCTGTGCGATGGTGGGAGAGGACGTAAGCCACCACTATTGCCATCTCTAGTATTGCTAACCGACACAGGCATGGAAAGTGAGTTGTTAATGGGACGATCGTGGACAACCGAAACTAAAGATTGACCTTCTCCAATAACAGCCATGGTGCATGAAGTAGAAATTGGAGAGTTCGATTGAACCGCAAGTCCTGAAGTCTTATTAAGAGGGCTGATTGCACTTTGAAGGCACCTTATTTCACCGGAGCACACACTGTTGGAAGGCATCGGTTGATTGGAAAGCTGGCAGACAGAGTCCGTCGAAGAGTTCTAGAACGAAAAAGGTGGCTTTGTAAAAACTACATATGCCAATCAAGTTACAGATCTTGAAAAAATCATAAGGAGTTACTGTTGACGACAAGTGAGCTTAAGGTTACCTAAAACCGGCGGAGACACCCTGGAAAGCACAAATTACGGTCATTAAAGTACGCCCACGCTAAAGGTAAAACTAGCATGGTCTAAATAACTGTATGGCAAAGCCACATACGAGAAAGTAGAATACAAACAGTATCCGCTCTTCGTCGAGGAAATATAAATAAAAAGGTAGAAAATGAAGGACACAAAAAAATATGAAATACAATTCCCACGAGCACTCACAGCATGCAGAGGTGAAATTGTGGGAATTGTATGTTCAGCACGTCCAACTGTCACAATCGGTAGTGCGGTAATAGCACCTGTGAGACTGGTACCTTTACCAGGAGGACTGAAAGGCGTGTTGTGCGCGGTTATTAGAGAGCCTCCAGATGTTGGTGACAGGCGTGGAGATGGGGTATGTGTTTTCAATTCGGAGCTTTGCACCAACGGCATCAGCTGGGAGGACACATAATTTTTTGTTGGTGTGAGAATAGTGACCGGATTTGTAGGGATTGTGAAAGCACTCGTGGAGTCTATAGTCACATTCGTTTTGGTTTCGTTTTCAGCTGCTACCCTTTGACCATGAACGGCTTTAAAGAGAAATAAGACTGCAAATTACAAATTAACTAACAGGCAAAGTGCGGTTAATTATAACTCAGATAACTGGAATAAAGGTGAACTAGACTCCTCCTCCTATATCAGTCTTGAATTCGTACCTGATGCTGGAGCTATAGAGCGCTCACGGAGTTGACCAGATGCTTTAGATGCCAGTTTGGCCGGTGAAGACAGGAGAGTAAATTGAGGTTGGACTGATATAAGAGCTTCCGAGAGTGCATTAGACGGCTTTTCGTTTAGGCAAACTAGCCTAACGGGAGTACTGCGAATTGCTGCCGGTAGAATTGCCTCGGCAACTGTATTTGCGGTAGGACGACTGCTGACGATAGAAGCCGGTATACCGGAGTTCATCGGATCACTTTCCACAGAGGGTTTAGACAATCTGGGCAAAAAGTCAGCGATACAAAAAAATACAAAGTACGAGTTCAAGCATATGACTTCGACAAATATATGGAGGCGATCATTAACATATTTTCACCTAAACTCTCAAGTACCTTGTGTGAGTATCAGGCAGTTGGGATATTGGAATACTGGTGTTTGGGGGGCGTGCCACCGGAATTTCCTTCGGTCTGCGAACAAGCCTCGGGGAGGATGCATCGAAGGACTGTGGTGGGAAAGCCTGAACTTTAGCAGCAAAGTTCAAAGAATTGCCTAGTCCATGATGTTCTTCCCTACTCATCGGTGCAGGTGAATCACTTGGGGGAGTCAAATTGCTGGGGAGCGAACCCGTAAGGGGGGACACTGCATTAGCAGTCGGCGCAGTGCTGGGAAAACAAGGTCAGAGTAAGTGAACAAACACATTAGATTAAATAATTCTGGGCACTATATCGGTTTAAAAATCAGAATACTGACTCGTGTACCTTCCACTAAACACCACAAAGGCAACCAAAAAGATAAAAGACTGCATGTCGGCGGGAAATTTTCGAAGTGTCCAGTCACACTTTTAACAGGCGTTATGAGCAAACGAAAATCAGATATTTCGAAATATTTATATCCCCAATTGTATCAGCTGACAGGCACGTCAGGAATAATACGACAAGCGTGCTAGTGTGGCGGGATCCAGGGCTGGATATAACCTGGTTAGACCCTAGTTATAGGTGTAGTCTCCGCTGAATGTTTGCTTTGTTCGTAGAAAGTTAACGCGCATTAAACTGAATGCATACTCTCGGAAGGGGCTAGAGAACGAACAAATATAGGGACAAGTTCCCCGAAGACAAAAGAACTGACATCATAGCATAGGTGGATAATATTTGGTCCAGTTCATTAAAAGGCTAGAATGCAGTTAACGGCTGAGGGATTTCAGTTAAGCCTCTTCAGCAGACTACATAATATACAGAAAAATGTTGGTCTGCTATAGGAACAAAAACCTAAACCAAGCACAGAAGACGGCCATTAAATCTTCAAATGTAATTCATTCGAAAAAACCTGTCCGAGCACATCATAAGAAGAGATAAAACTAAAAATAAAGACACGACTCCTGAAACGTTCTCTTACAGGAGGAACATTTTGAGGAAAATCGAGTTATATATACAAGAGTGGAAAAGAGCATGATTTTGATCATTAACCAAGTCTGTTCAACAATTTAAGTTATTTAAGGTAGTATTATACGGGTTAGAGAAGGCAAACTGGATGGCTTGGGTGACGCAAATAAGTGTTTATAGTTTGGTAAACCCTACATCAATGAAATAAGCCATCGCAGCCAGTGCGAGGTAAATGCAGAAGGCAAGAAACTCAAGAAATCTGGTAGTCCATTGAAAATTCTGTAATACCACCAAAAGAAACAACGCCATAGCAAAATAAGTGATATGCAAGATAAAATCGAAGGCGGAGGCTATAGGGTTTAAAAACGAACGTCGATGGTTGAAAATAGCAGGTGGAAGTACAAATGGTGCGGACAGTGGTTACCAAGAGATATCTAATTCATTAATATTATAAAGAAGTGTAAAGGATTGAGGTCAATAAGAAACAAACGCCGAGAAATGAGTGCGGACAGTGTGTCAACTTACTTCATCAACGCGACCAAGAACACCAATATGGATGGTTGAAAGGGCAGGACCAAATAAGCCGCGGATGGACATCTTAAAACAAGATTGAGGTTTCTCAATTTCACTAGGTGCACGCGAAGACAAAATGCACCTGTTGCAATTAAGAGAAAGTGACTGGGTGAACATGCGATACAACTCACAGACGTGTACAGACACGGTGACAAACAGAGGAATGCAGAAGCTCAGGCCTGCTTTTTTCCGTAGCAAATTGAACCCGTTAAGCAGTTCAGCTATTAGCATGACTAGCACACGGGATAGGATCCTAGAAAAAATCGCAAATGATTTTTTTAGAAATTCGAATGTTCTTGAGTGTTTTGGTGCCTGAAGTAATATCAATATTCCTGAACTCAGAGGGTTTCTATATTCCGACCGTAGGAATGTTAAAACCATACTCATGGCAATGGATGTTGGCACGTGGAACTCAGTTTAGCGAATTTTCAAACTGAGAATCAAATGCATTTAGTCTAATTTTCAGCAGAATTTGCCTGCCCTTGTCACTATAGGCCAAATAGGGTGTTCAACGCACGACAGTTGTTTCTACAAATGGACTTGAATCTGACAAATTTTTTGCGAAAAATTTAACTTTTTCTACGATTTCCGATCAGTCCATTCACAATACTTGCTGAAACAACCTAGTTTAAGACTTGTCGAATTTCATTTTACGTTCGCATGTGAACGTTCACTTTACCTAACTTTAGAGATTTTTTAAACGCACTTCAGTCCCGTCCCTACGATCACCAGCCCCAACTGGCCCCCTCTGGTCTAAGGGGCCAGGCGGGCCCAATTCAACGGCGTGGCACCCTCTGGCCCCCTCACTAGAAAAATTTGTGCAGCGGGAACCCACGATTATCTCGCAGTAGCAGCCCCCTTTTCCTTTTAATCGAACACCCACCGCACATACCCTTACCCATCATAATCGGCCACTACTGATACACCTCTACTCATTGTTCTATTAACGGCCCAATTTTATACAGTTAATATGGCTTCCGTTTGGATCCATTCAAGCCATTCCTGCGATCTAGCCTCTCCCTCATGGTATAGAATATGTGCAGATGAAATTCGCAAAGTAGTTTATTACAAAGTAAGTTAAAAAACTGTACATGCGTAGAAACAAAATCGTTATGGTGTATCCAAATTGCTGTCATTATCTGGAGGCTGTTCCGAAAATAAAAAGAAATATTTTCGTTACCGTGGTGAACATTATGAAAGGAGTAATAAATCAAAAAGTCAGGATAAACAAAAATATTACTTAATTATATCTCTGTCATTTATATGTCTGTAATTTCCACCTCCATATTTTACTCCCCTTCACCCATATCAGGCGCGTATGATCCCACAACCTTATTTCCAGAAAAGGGCGGGAGCACCAGCCCCCTATGTTCAGTGGCCCGTCAACCACTGGATGAATTAGCCACCCTCCCTCGAAAACATCCACCTTGCCCACTTCGTTCTAAATGCCAGATCCTTGCTCATTAAAATGCCCTTGATTCAGACTCTTGTATTTGTCCACTGTCCAGATATTGTTATAGTAACTAAAACATGGGCAACACCTTCTGTAACCAACCTCGAACTATATCTTACAGGTTATACTTGTACTCGAAATGATCTCCGTGACAGCCGTGGTGGAGGAAGCTGTATCCTTATTAAGCAAGCACTGGGATTTTGGACCTTAGACCATCCACAATTTACTGCGGTTGATGATAGCTACTGGCTTCAAATTACCTGAAAAAATAGGAACTATTTACTCACTGGCTGTGTCTATCGCCCACCCAATACCAGTGAGGATTTTGATCTTTATATCTCACAAGCATTCTACCTATCCCCAAACACGGCCAATCTACGTCATTGAATGATTTTCGGCCAATCAATACACCGTCCGAAGCTTCAAAAATCCTGGAGACCTTGTAACGAACCACAGTTCCGAAAGAATTGTTTGAATGGGCTGGGAGCAATTTTAGTGCGCATCACGGATGGGGATGGAGTGATGGAATGTCGGTGAAGATGCCGGTGCCCCCTTTTACTCTCGAACACTGAGCCCCGTCCCCACGAGTACCGTCGCCGCTTATCGTATCGTTATCCTCCGTTCAATGTCAGCATCCCTCGTCCCGACCCTGCAGTTGCCCACAGCGTTGCACTCCCCACCGGTTATCCAACAGACATTACGTAATTCCCCCAACTCCAAAAGGGAGATCGCTTCATGTAACGCTCCCTTCTTTATTTTCTATTGTACCCTTTCATACTTTTATATCCTTCTTTATAGTAGAATCCATTTCCAACATTTCTGCCGTTCCTTCAAATGACTGTTGCGTTTGAGTGATCGGCATAGTGCTGAGAGACCCTGTTCAATATGCGCATCGTCTAATAACGACTACAGGCGCGTTACTTGCCCGTGTGTGTTTGCAAACCTCGAAGTCTACGGCCGCTACAACCTTGATCGGAACGTTTGCTATAAGGTCAAGGCGCGCAGGTCGATTTTCAATAGCTAAACGAAATCTAAAATTTTGAACGTATTTTTTCGTTTATACTGTCGTTATTGGCTTAATTGTCAATAAACGTTTTGCGTTTCTAGCCCTTAATCGGGTACAATTACCTGTGTTATTTGTCTTCAACAATAGGTTGAACTATACAGTGTCATATTATTCACCTGACATAGCCTCATTTCTCGTTCTCAACTTTAAACGGATTTTTTTGTTTCCTGCTATCTTTATTGGCTAAATTGTGGATTAAGTTTTGAATTTCTAGTCTTAAGACAACTACAACTTGCTATCCCTATAAATTATCGTAGAAAACGTAGAATTATAAAGCGTTGAAATTTCATAAACTTTATCCTTGTAGCGTATCAATGACGAAGATGATTCAATTTTCGAAAAGAGCTCAATTCGTAGTGGGGATAAGGCGTTGGGATGCACGGCTGGACAG